>JAOTRH010111948.1:0-15284 GCA_034768845.1 Heliamphora exappendiculata | reverse complement strand
GGATATCAATGGGCATCACCAGGTAACATACTTGGTCTTTACAAAGCATGGGTTAATGGCAAGGGGAAAGACTTGAAGTTCCAAGCAAGAAGAACCACGTTTGTAGCCGGTATCTGGTCACTTTGGGTGGCAAGGAATAGAGCAGTCTTTGAGAACCAATCGTCTGAGGTGTCTGAGATCATATACCTAGCAAATCTTCGAACTAGTTTGTGGCTTAAGGAGAAGCTGTTAAGAAAAACGCTTAAAGTTGAGGACTTGATTTACAACATGGAGGGAGTGTTTTTCTGCGTTTTTCTTCTTCCTTTGTATTTCTTTTTCTTCTTCCTGCAATTGGTGCCTCTCCAATTGCTGCAGATCTCATCTGCCTCCCTTTTGTAATTCTTATTTTAGAGTTATAAAATGGTTTCCTTTGCTGTGAAAAAACAAAAAAAAACAAAAAACCAAATGAGGCTACATTATTTCACTCACAATATTTTTTGTTAAGTTATTGAATGAAAACAGCATATATTCAATATCACATGATACTTTGGGTTTACCGAATTATTACTCATCATAGAGAGATAGAGAGAGAAAGAGAAGTGCTGAATTGCCTACTTTGCTTTTGCTCAATTGACCTAAAATAAAAAAATAAAAAAAATTAATTTTTGGATGTGTGTTTACTGTTTAGTTGTCAAAGAAAAACGTGTAACACACGGTAACGGTTTTCTGGCGGGAATTTTTTTTCACAAGAAAATTATAAATTAACTAGTTTTTCAACTAACTTTCTTAGTAAGTAAACATGTAACTGAAAATGATTTCTTTTATATTTTTCTCATTTCTTTTTCTTCAAGTTACTTTTCTTTTGAATTATTTTTTTATATAATTTTTTTTGATAACTGAAGACAGCCTTAGTTTAATAGTAAAGATATCTTTAAAATACTTTACATATAATAAAAATAAAACTGAGAAGGACCTATAAACCTAAAGTCATTAAGGACTTTTGATAGTCTAAAGGAAGGAAACATCTTTACCAAGAACTTGTTACCAATTCTCCCACTATTAACCATTTGACCTGTTCATATTATAGAATTTATTGAGAATATTATATGTACAAACAATCAAGTTGATAGAACATTGATAACTACACGATCGGAATACATTTATTGTAAAGAAATTAAAAGATAAGTATGATTTCGAAAATAAATTGCATAATTTTTTTATAATGAATGTGATCTAATAATCATCAGTTGTCAATATTCAATAAATTTATTTTTTGTATAAATAATATTTTTGATAACTTTCATAATATAAACAGTTTAGATCATTAAGATAAGTCAGCCTTGAATACTACTAAATAAAAATGCAGTGAGAAGGATCTCAATTCGCAAATTTTATGCTGTATTTTTTTTTAGAATCACCATGGAGCAAAATTAGAACCAGGATCTTCTTCCACCTAATTTTCGAGCAATTCAAAAATCTCAACGGTCACATAAATACTATATAACTATTGTGTAGTACAATTTGTTGTACAATAACTGTACAAACTCAGAAAATATTTTTAAAAATTTACACAAAATTTAAAATTAATAGCTTAAATTTGTTTGCAGTACATAACTAAATTTAAACCCTTTATTTTGAATTTAAGATAATTTTTTGAGATTATTTCCGAGAACGAATTACCGTTTGTTGCATCAACCGTAAAACTTTACATTGCACAATAATTTCATGTCAGAGGATTTTGATTCTCAGAATTAAGCCCCGTTCACGTACCGACAATCCTTTCGTATCTCTCCTTCGTCTCCGGCGAGCGGATTGTTCTCCGACAGTAAGACCAGGGCTCTGGAGAACTGGTCGTGAAAGTAGCCATTATCGGCGGCCATCTTCTCGACGAAGGGAGCCGTAATCGGATCGGAGGCCAATTCTTGATCGACGAGTAACAGACCCTTGTGGTTCAGCACGTGCTTGTAGTACATGTTGTCCAGCACCATCGGAGTGTCGAGGTCGTTCCTTGCGTATTCCACGACATTCGGGTCCGGCGCCGGCGACGGACAGCGGCGTTTGAGGTATTTAGCATATTCCGAGTCCAACGTGGGATCCACCGTTGGGTAAAGTCGGTTTACTAGGTTTATGCAGTGAACTCTGCCCACCGAGTGTGCTCCTGCGCGCAGGTGCGCACAGTACCAATTAGAGAGGATGGAGATGGTTCTTCTAAATCATGTAATTATTGAGAAGCATGGATTCTCTATTGCTTTTTTTTTTTTTTTGGTGTAATTTTTTATTTAATGATAAAAAATTACATTAGATAATTACATTATATTATCTAATGTAACTTTTAATCATTGAATAAAGAATTACACAAAAAAAACTTGCAAAAGATCTTATTTCATTATTAAGTGGCGGAACTAGGAAATTGTGACGGATTGGGCCAAATAGTAATTTTGGTAATTTTTGCTTATTTTTTATTTTTTGAATTTTTTTCACATTTTAATTAAAAGATGTTATTTTTTCGAACGCTCTCGACGAGATGAGCCAATAAAATAAAATAAGTTGATCGAAATATGAAAAAAGTTTATTAAAAATAACAATAAACAACATAAAATCTAATTTATTAGCTTATTTTTATTTTTATTTAAATTTTTTTAGATCCTAATTAAAAAAATTTATTTTTCTAGTTTGATTTGATTAAAAAATTTGACTAATCGACAAGACAGTTCACTAAAAATGAAAAAGGGCCACTTATTCATATATATATATATATATATATAAAAGAGTTTTTGAACAACTTATTTACACAATTACTAACTACATATAATTGCTAATATAAAATATATAAAAAGGTAAATTATCCATTTTGAATAAAAAGTAAAAAAATTAATTTTTTATCCAAACAATAAACTTGAAAAAAATTAACTTAAAAGCTAAGTTATCAAATAACTAACTTTAAACCCAATTTAACTTTTTGACTAAAAACGTAAAAAAGTAAAAAAATTTAACTTTGAAGCTACTTGACAATCAAGTCCTTATTAGTCAAAAAAAATTAAATTAAAATTAACGTAGGTTATTTGATAAAACTAAGTTACCAAACAACTGACTTCAATACGTGTGATTATAAGAATTATATATAATTACAAGTGGTAATAAATTAGTTATTAAGTATGAATATTATTATTTTTAAAAATAAAGTAAAAATTTAAATAGAGTATTCTAAAAATTAATTTCTAATTTTGATCACTTTTGGCTTTTTTATTTTTTATTTGTCAAACAACCTATATTAGCTTTTTAAGTTTTTTAGCTAAAAAATCTAAAAAAAATATTTTTGTTTATTTTTATAAATAAAAAAAACAAAAACAAAAACAAGTTTTACATATAGATATTTAAAAAATAATAGTTAGAGGTGGTGACCAAAAGTGTTAACCGATAATGATAGCAATAGGTAGCAATGGTGGTCGGAGGTGGTGGCCGTATATAGTGGCCAAAAGTACAGTGATCTAACGTAGTGGTTGAATTTGGTGACCAGAGGCAGTGATCGGAGGCAATGGCCAGATGAAGTGGCCATATGTGGTGGCTATGGGTTGTGGTCGAAAGTAGTGGGCAGAGCAGTGGTCAGAAGTAGTGGCCGAAGAAGGAGATGGCTAAATGCGATGATCGAAGGGGGTTGCTAAATGGGGTGGTCGGAGGAGATAACCGAAAATTGTAGTTGGAGTTGGTGAAAAAAAAATTGAATAAAAATTTATTTACAAAACAAATGAAAACATATTTTTTCTATTTATAAGAATTTAGTAAATTTTAAAAACTATTTTACACTTTCTCGAAAACAAAAAAATTTATCAAACATATTTTTTGTCTACAATTTATAGAAAATTTTAAAACACAAACATAAAATAATAAATATAAAAATATTTTTGTTCAAAAACATTATGTACCCAAAAGAGTTATAAATAATTTTTGGGTAAATTACACTGACCTCTCCTGAAACCTCTCGTGAGGTTCATGAAAGCATCAGCTACCTCTTATGTAGTTTTTAAATGTTATTAACTTTCTTTTTTGTTTAGTTTTTGTATCAAATTAGTGCAATCGTCAAATTTTTATTACTACTTAACGAATAAATTATTTTTTAATGTATATTTTTTAATTAAAAAATAATATATTAAAACTGTTTTTTTATCAAAAACTGTTTAAATTATTATATAAAAAATAATAATATTGTTTTTTAATAAAAAAACATACATTGAAAAATAATTTTTACATTAAGTAGTAATAGAAATTTGACAATTAAACTAATTTAATACAAAAACTAAACTAAACAGAGGTTAATGATATTTTAAAAATCACATGAGAGATAGTATAATTTTTCGTGAATTTTAAAAAAAATCAATATAATTTACTCATAAATTTATTCTAAATTGAAAGAATTCAAATTTACTTATATTTTTATATTTTGTGTGATTCACAGTACAAATGAATCTAAACGGTCATTATTTTAAATCTTAATAAAAATTTCGTAGATAAGATTTTTAAATTTTAGTATTATTAATTCTTTTTAACATATTGTTCTAAATCAAGAGAGGCACTATGTACCGGGAGAGGGGTTCCTGTCCCTAAGCACAGTAGGACCCTACTGTGAGGGTCATTTGAGCTTTAAAATAAATTTTATAATTTGATTGAAATTGTTTATTATTTTGTATTTGATAAATACTTATTATGCGTAAAAAATTAGATTAATCAGATATTGTTATTCATATGATTGAATCATGTTTGTTTTCAAATAAAATAACTAAATTATAAGATTTTAAAAATAAAATATAAGTTAAATATACACCGATCATATGTATAACGATGTCTGATTGACCTAATTTTTTTTATGCAAAATAAATATTTATCAAATATAAAATAATGAATAATTTTAATCAAATTATAAAATTTATTTTGGTGCACAAATAACCCTCACAGCAGGGTCCTGCTGTGCCATGGGGCAGCAGGGACCCTGCACCCCTATGTACCTGAACACGGCCGGATGATGTGGGGCTCCATTTGTACTGTTCGGATCTTACTGTTACAAACTGTCCTTTTTTCATTCTCTTGCTACTCATTATTAGACTGTTAGTTAAAATAAATGATTGTGCCAAAGGTTCCTCACACGTGTTGGGCAATCATTTATGGCCTAAATGTTTGGCATTTTATAAAAGAAAAATGCCTCATTAAACAATAATTAATATATTTATAATGTATAAATATTTATACAAAATATATTAATATTTATAAAAATAATAAATTTTATTTTTAAAAGTGTATTAATATTAAAAAAATTTAATTTTATTATTTTATTAATCACTGTCTATTGAATGATAATTAGCATTATTTTTTATAAAATACTTAAATAATGTGATGCCCTAACATATACAACTAAAAACTTGAAGCTGGCTAGTATCTAGCCGAATTTGAAAAAAGAAAATGTAAATAAATAATTAATTAATTATTTGATCGAGACGATTTAAAAAACATAAAAACAAAAGTTAAAAAATTAAAAAAATCAAAGAGGACAAAATAAGAAAGAAATCCAAAATGGAGCCCAAAGAGTGCCTAGTATGTGGATATGAACATGTATGAATAATATTACTAACTTTTTAACCAAGCCCAACCCTAGCCTAGCAAATCAAGTAAATGGTTCGAATAATAATGTATTACACTTGACTTTTTTCTATCACTTAATTGAAAAAATATTCATCGTCTCATGCGTCGTCACGTGTTAAGCCTGTCACGAATAAAATCAAAATTTGTTGTTAAAATAATGTGTCATATTTTATTCTACATTAGTAAGACTTTTATAGGTGAGAGAGGCTGTCTCTTATTTCGAAAAAATTTTTAATGACAAATTTGTACTGATTTACAACATCACGTGGTGTTTTATCGACAAGATTCTGTGATAGTCGTAATATGGTGTCTCACGTGACACACGATGAATAACGAATAATTTACCAGGTTATGATCATCCAATCCACAGTTGTGTCACTTTGTCCACGTGCTTTAATTAATTAGGTACCAAACTGAGGAAAAAATTGGTCATAAAATGCGTACCTAAAAGGGCTACTGTCCCTTCAACGTCGATGCCAATGGACTGAAATTGGGACAGGACCGTTGAAATGGAATCATTGTGGTTTGGGATGAAGTTTTCCACTACCGCCGCATGGCTTTCTTTGCTATCCCTTCGCCCCGTTTTCATTTCAATACGCGGCCCTCCTAGCTAAAATATTAATAAAATAAAATTGTGCAAAATAAGCTCATAAATTAGTGAAATTATTAGGTACTTTCAATAATTAAAATTAATTAATATATATTCTATTTTGAATAATTATTTATTTATTTATTTTTATTTTTAATGAATTTTTTTCATCGATTAATTAAATTATTATATTTTATGACTTCTCTAGTTAGGAGAAATTGAAAAATAATTTTCTTTGACTAAAATATGTAAAAAAGACACACGTAAATTAAAATAAGCCTTATTTTATGTTTTACTTATGTTTTTTTATCTTTTGATCATTTTTTAAAATTTTTTGCACTTCTTCTAATTGAGACGCTCCATAAAAATAAAATATTCTTAATCAAAAGATTTAAAAACTTACAAAAAAAAAAATAAAAATAAGAAAGAATTTGGAAATTATCTTAATTGGGACTTAAGTGGAACACCCTAATTTCTCATCCATCTAATAATGAGATTGTGTCAACATTATTTCACTTCAACTATTTTTTATATTATTAAATAAGAGTGCCATATAAAGAATATTAACTAGTACTCCAGTACTAACAAATAATTATTCCATGAATTAACAACACAAAATAGACAGATATGGTCCCATTTCAAATAATTAATTATTTATTTATTTTATTTTATTTTTTATTTTTAGTAAAAAAATTTTTTACCTTTTGTTCATATTATTATAATTTTATTACTCCTCCCATGGAGCTGTAAAAGTAAGAAATCTTGACCAAAACATAAAAAAATTCAAAAAAAATAAACAATAAACTAAAATAGACCAAAAATATGTTTTTTATTTTTATTTTTAGTGAATTTTTTTTATTTTTTAACTATTTTTTTATTGAGATATTTCAAAAATTAAAATATTCTAACTAAAATATAAAAATTAAAAGAAATTAAAAAATAAATAAAATTCTCACAATTTATCCCAAACAAGAGAAAATAGAGGGAGGGAGATATCTAAGAAAGGCAGTGGGCACGTACCAAGACGACACCGTCTCTTGCAGAAAGGGCAAGGACATCCGCACAAGACACCGTGGCGGGGCATTCGCTGTCGACAGCCTCCTTGATTGCGCCGACGTACCTAAAATTCCTTAACCCGATGCTCCTCGACGACGTCATCTCCGACACAATGTCGTGTGTCGTCGCCAGCAGAAGCGACGCGTCGCACGACTAGGTTTCCCAGGGCAGAATTCACCAATACAGTTAATTAACAATACTATCGTGCGATGGACGTTGATGGGGCGTGAATGTGCTATTTGAATCGATAGATGGATGGATGGATGGATGGATGGGATTACCTTAACCATGCAATCGTGGAAGAGATTTCGGATCCACGAAACGGCGGTGTTTCCATGCTTGTTGTACAGCTTGGTTACTTCGTCTCTAACGATCGTTTCGGCTCTCGGGCAACTCTCGTTGTAGTAATTTAGCCGGAGATCGCCTTTAGCTCCATTAAAAATTAATATATAAATAATTACATATCAATTTATTAGATAAGCTTGGTTGGACTAGTTTTTAAGTTAATTTTTTTTATAAAAAGTTAAATTTTAATTTATACTATTTAGGTTTTTTTTAAAATTAAGTAAATTTTTTTATTTCTTAATTAAAAAAAAAATATCAATACATATCTCAAATACCCTAAGTAATTTTTTTTTAAACAAAATTATTATAATACTTTTACATAAAAAAATCAATTCTAACTCATAAAAATAAATTAAAAAAATCGTACTAATATCCTAAATAATAAACTTAAAAATTAGAAGTAAAGACATTTTAGACATGTCAATAAAAAATAAAAAAACAAAAGCTATTACAAAAAATTATCCTAAAAAATTTAACTTTTTTTATTCTTTTATTTTTTGAAAAAATTAAATCTCTTAAAAGTCAAATTTTTTAATCATTCCAAACATGCACTATATCTTGAAATTTTAGTTTCTCAAACTTTTTAATAATCTTATGGCCCCGTTTGGGTTAAATATGATGAATTTTGTTTATTTTTATCTTTTCTAATTTTTTTCATCTTTTGATTAATTTTTTTTTATTTTTTCGAATCGTCTTAATAAGATGGACCCAAAAGGTAAAAAATAAATTGATCAAAAGATGAAAAACTTTATTAAAGACGAAAATAAATAACATAAAATTTGATTTATTAGATTATTTTGGTTTATTTTTGTCTTTTCTGAACTTTTATATTTTGATTAAAATCTTTTACTTTTCTAATTCGTCTCGATGAGATGAGTTAAAAAATATAATTATTTTATTATATAATAAAAAAATTACTAAAAAATAAATAAAATTAAATAAATAAATAAACAATTATCCCAAGTTAGGCCATAGACTTACTGGGCACGATCCTATAACTTAATGTGCATTAAAACAGAGAGAGACATAAATATTCTAAAGACATAATCTGTTCCATTTTAAAAAAGAGAAAAAAAAATTTAATATCAATATACATTTAGAGAAAAAAACTATCACTTTTATAAATATTATTGCCTAGAGTTGATACATATATCTAACATTTTTTTAATCTCTTGAAGACAATTCAATGGATTGCTGTTAACATTTTAATATCAATTTTTTACTTTCTAACTTTATTACTGACCTTTTCTTTTATCTTTGGGATTATCCATTCTTACCTTTTTTTTTAATAAATTTTTTGGTTTTATTCGGTTTTTATTTTATTTATTTGGCCTTATCTAAACTTTTTTTCCTTTTTGATCTAAACTATTATTCATAAAAAAAAAAAAAAAAAATTAAAACGTAAACTTGAAATGAAATCAAAAAGAGGAAGACGTTGATACCAGAAGAGAAGTGCAAGAGTAACGGTAATAACAGAAAGACGAAGATTGGGCTAAAACGACGACGCTTGTTGGCATCCATTTCTCTCTCTTTGAAATTAACTTTGTTTTGGCTCTTTTGTGTGATCTTCAAGTGGGTGAGACTCTCCAAATCTTATATAGGACTGTCCGTCCAATTAAGTGCAGGATTAAATTAAATTAAATTAAACATGTGAGAAAACTCTTCCCACTATATCCCACTTTCTTTGGACCTTTCGGCAATTTTTTATCAAGAAATTTAGTCATTTGTTTTGGAAAAACAAAATTAATGACTCTTTAATGTAGATCTTTCTCTTTTAATTTTTACAAAAATTTAAAATGATATAAATTATGTACTAAACAAAAGCAAAACAAGCTAAGGCCACCTTCCTAAGATTTGAAAAAAATTTATAATTATAGTAGTATTAGTTCAAAATATATTTAGATTATATAAGTTCGTCTTTTTAAATTTTTTCCTAAAAATTTAACATATGTCCCTTAAAAATTTATAAGGACAATTCGTTCCTTCTAAATTAAAATTATACGTTCGTTCTTGCTCACTATGAGATTCAAACCCGCAACTTTCGTGCGAGTCTAGGAGATGCAATTAGAATCACTCTAATTTTTGTTTTTAAATTATAATATTTGAAATATTGGTACAAATTTTTTTAATGTAATAAAATTGAATTTTTAATTGAATGTATTATATATAGTTGTTTTACTTTAAAAAAACATTAATGTATTTGGATTGTTTATAGACTTTTTTTTAAAAAAAAAACTAAAAAAAATTAAAAGTCTTTTTTAAAAGATACCAAATACTGTTGCTTAAAAATTATTTTTTCATAAAAAATAAAAATTTTAATAATATCAGACAAGAATTAAATTAATAAAAAAATAAATATTATTCACTCAAACAGAAGAACCAATTAATTTTCATAATTGCCCCTTACTTTTTCACCTTTTTCTCTCTACTTCCCGCACCACTACCGCCCAACACACACACCGCCTTTTCCCAATGGGATTCTGTGTAAATTTCAACTTACTAGATTTGTTAAATCTTTTCAAATTTCTCTCTCCATTTTCAGATTTCTTGAATCTTTCAAGATTTCTTGGTGCATTGGAGGTACCACAGCCAGTTCCGTTGATCATCAAAGTTACGCTATTTTCTTGAATCTATCCAACGGTTTAAATTTAATTTAGTGACGATGAAAAAAAAATGAAAATGGAGATGATTACTAAATACAACGCGGAACAAGACCAAGACGGAAATGACACCATTGTGAAAACCCTCGCGTCTTTCTCCCCATCCTTCTCTCTCTATACTCTCTCAACGAACTTCAACGGTCGGAGGTGGCGACTGGGGATTGTTTTGATGACTATGTATATTATTATAATCAAAAAAAAATGTGGGAGCCTAAAATGTATGTACTCACATAATACGGAAGAAGAGAATTCAATGAGAAAGGAGATAACGAAACTCCACATGCTCTTATTGGCGGAATTTTTACAAAATAAGTCTCTCGGTTGGGTGACTGGCTAAAATTCTTCCAACATCCAAGTTAAATGGGACTTAAGAAATCAGTATACAGTCAGAGTGGGAGTTGAGTTCTTGCGTACTTCTGTTGAGGGTGATGAATATGTATATATAGGGTCCAATTGGCAACTAGAAATATAATAACACACCATCAACCGGATCACCAATCATGTTTTATGATATTTTTTTGTGTATTTTATTTAGCTAAAATATCTAATAATATTGAACCAAATGCATAAAAAGTTGACTACATAAAACAAAAAGAAATTACATTTCACTTTATTTTAGCTAGTCAAATTTATATCAGTGTTGGAGATGTGCTAATAGAAGTGCACATAACAAAATAAATCTTTTATATTTATTGATCCGAACTCTAATTTGGTCTTGTGTCCTTGTTAATATTATTGGTGATTGTGATGATCTCCTTCCCTATTTAAGGACTGCAAATTGTTTTACCCGAATCAAAGACAAGTGAGAGGAATTAAACAAATGATGGACGTAGTCTTCTTCGTCCTCGATCATGAGATCAGCCCGACCAAACGCAGGAAGCCCGGTATGGGCAAGTTATATTATTAAACTAATTTGACCGAAATAGGTCTAGTGGAACAAGATATCAATCTCAATAATGAATTAGAATTTGGAATGGCCAGAAAGAATCAATACGATAACAAAAATTCTTCCGACCAGTTCAATAAATATGCTCTTTTCCGTTCACTCACTTGAGACTACTACTTTTGTTTCTTTGGAATATTACCATCCTCTCTTTGTAATTAGGGTTGGACTTTCATCTATTCATCCGTTAAAAGTTTAAAAGTAAGGATGGGCATGATTCAATCTGGTGTGTTTGGGTTGGGGAATAGATAATCCTTGGAATATGGGAAGCCATCATGTCACTGATGTCAGGCCTTATTGATCAAGGATTAAGTGGAACTAATTATACTTAGATTGAACTGTGGAGACAAAAAGATTGTTTTAATTTTCTATATATGCAGAAACAGATCACCCCAACTCACAGATTAGTGGGAAGGATTTTTAGAGGTAAATTGTGGTTGGAATTTAAATCTGTTGTTTTCTTTGCTAAGTCAAAATGAAGCACTAAAATCCATGTTTTACGGTTTTTATTTGGATCAACAATTTACAATATCGTCAAATTTTTTAAAGGGAGAATGAAAATGTAATTTTAATTTTCTACAATTTTTTTCGTCTGAAATGAATAGGAATAGAAACTAAATTCTCAATTACTTATTCAACCAGAAATCATATTTTCAAATAATGTAGAAATGATATTTTCGAATAAGGTAGAAATCTGATTCCTATTTTTTTTTTATGGTAATCTTAAATTTCAAGATCAATCAATAAAAAAATTAAATATTCAAGAATAACAAAAAAAGAGAGAGAGAGAGAAAATTATGTATAAATTTCTTCAACTAATCCAAATATTTGAATATGATTACTCTAGGTACTATATTTAATTTAACGAAAAATTAGTGAGCAGTCCAATTTATAGGTCGTTTACTGTTTTTCATCCAGTATAAAATTTTTTAATGAGTGAGGTTCATTTGCATAAAAGTTTTAACGCGTAAGTTACTTTTAGAAAAAAAATACCCTAAAATAAATATATTTATTTGTACCTTTTCAAAACATATATGAAGAACACAGATGAATTTATCTGTCTTTTATTGAAAGCACATTAAAAAACGTAAATAAATTTATCTGTTTTATTGAAAGCGCACATAAAGAATACAGATAAATTTATCTGTGTCTTTTCAAAACATGTGTAAAGATATAGATAAATTTATTTATTTTTTATTGAAAGTACGCATAAAGATTACAGATAAATTTTTCTGTGCCTTTTCAAAACGTGTATAAAGAATACAGACAAATTTATCTGTTTGCATTATCTGTGTTGATACACAAACAAATAAAAGTATAAATAAGAAGGCAGATAAATTTATCTATTTGCATTATCTGTGTTCATATGCAAACAAATAAATTTATCTGTTAAACATAAATATACATACAGATAAATTTACCTCTTTGCATTAGCTGTGTTCATATACAAACAGATAAAGCTTATTAAACCGGTGGATGTGAAATAGATAAATTTATCTATTTTTTATATAAAATAAATAAATTTATATGTTTAAAATATATTTTGGAGAGAAATCGCGTAATTGGACCTTGTGAATTAAAATTTTTATTGATAAATCTTACGCGTTAAAACTTATTTTTTTAGAACTTTAACTAAAAGCCCCTTAATTTAATTATAGGATTAAATTAAATATATGAGAAAACACTTCCCGCTATGTCCCAATTTCTTTAACCTTTCGGCAATTTTCAATTAAGAAATTTAGTCATTTGTTTTGGAAAAATGAAATTAATGACTCTTTAATGTAGATCTTTCTCTTTTAATACTTCACTATTTTGATATTAAGTTGTTTTTTGTTTATTTAGAATAGGGCAGTCCTGAACAATTGGAGCACCTAGGCAAATATTTAAAAAGATGTTTTTATATATTTTTATAATTATAATTCTCACTCTTTAAATTAACAAAACCATCATTTAATGCCATGTACTTTATTTTCTACAAAGCAAATGTAATTTTATAAATTCACATGTTAAAATACAAAAAAAAGTATTTTTACAAAAAGAGAAATATAAAAATCACTCCTCTAATGATTATTGTTTTGTTAAGAAGTAGAAGGTGAAAAATAATTCACATTATTTGTAGAGATTTTACATTTATTAAGAAATATTATGTGAGTAATTAATTACACAGATTATATATTAAATAAGTTTTCCTTACGCCACATGGTCACAAATTCAATGTGGAGAACAATGCTACCTTAATTTTATTAATTTAAACTGTGTAGTTCATTATATGTTTGGTTAAAAGAAAAAATAGCATTGAAAACTCATAATTTAAGTTTATGTTTGTCATGTCAAAAAAATTTGATATTTAAAATTTTTTAATTTTTTAAAAACAGATAGAAAAAAGAAAAAAGAAAAAAGTTAAAGACTATTTAGAATAATTTGTTTAGGATAACTTTTTTTTTTTCGTTTTTTGTTCAAATGTATAATATGTTAATATTTTGTTTTTAAATGGTAGTACTTTGAATAATGACATTTATTTTTTTATTATTGAAAATTTATTTAATTTTTTAATCAAATATACTATAATAATTTCAATCCAAAAAAAAAAAAAAAAGTTTACACGTTTGAGATGAGTTTAAATTCTACACGGTACAATCGTGAAAATAGAAGATTACGGACAGCCAATGAAATTGGCACACCTCACCGGTGACAGTTCGGTTACTGTTATTCGTAACTCACTTGGAGATTGTTTGGCTAATTGAAAGAACAAATAGACTTTTAAACTAACTATGATTTAGAAGGAAAAAAATAAAAATAAAAGACGATTAAGCAACTTCAGTTTTGCATATCAAAAACATTATTCGGCTAACAACTATTTGTTCTTCCATAAAAAGAGATTCAGATAAAAAATATTACAAAGTCGTTCATTATTTTTTTATAATAAAAAGATTTATACATATCTCAATTATACTAACATTTTTTTTAATAAAATAGCTATAGCTAGTCTTTTAATTAAAAATTTAACTATATTCTCAACATTAGAAAAATAGTGTCAACGTCTTAAGTACTATAACTTAAAAAAAAAAAAAGTGCATATTACATATTTTAATAAAAGGCAAAACAAGTACCTTAAAAAGTTATTCCGAACACTTTTTTTTAATTCTCTTATTAGAAGTCAAACTTTTTAAACATCTCAAACATTTACTAAATCTAAGATTGAGATTTTTTGCCCAAATCTTAGTTAATTTAATTCAACTATTAAATGAAATTAATAATTTAATTCAACTATTACATGTAACCAACAATAAAATTATAATCTTAATTCAAATAGTAAATAAGTAGAACCAAAAAGAAAAATATAATTTTAATTTATATAGCAAACATAACCAAAAATCATAAGTATATATCATTTTCCATTGTTAATCAGTTCAAAATTTAACTGCAAAAAAAATTAAAAATTACATTCTCAATCAAACTCTAACAATAACAACGATCTCTTTGATTAAGAAATTGTACTAGAATTTCAATGCTTAACTAGTATGATAAATTTTATGTTAATTAGTAATCTCAAACTAGTTGATATAATGAAATTTTTATATATATTTTATTATGTGTGGCCCTTGTTATTAGATCATGCAATGTTTTTAATTTGTTAAAGCTGAAACTGCTGAACTGTCTTCTTTTTTTTTATCCGTTTTAAACCATGGTTAGTTGAAAAGCTGCTTAACCGTCTTTTTTTTTTTTTTTCAATTTGCCAAATAATCTCCAAGTGAGTTAATAACAGCAACTGAACAGCCACCGGTGAGGTGTGCCAATTTCATTGGCTTTCCGTAATCTACAATTTCAACGGTTGTACCGTGTAAAATTTAAACTCGTTTGAGATATATATGAACTTACTTCTTTTTCTTAAAATAAATAAAAAAAACAGTTAATGAGTTTTTCTAAAAATACTAAACACTATAGTTTAAATTAAAACTGATTTTTTTTTTGTTGAAAGACCAGCTTTTTAATATTCCCAAACAAAAACTAAATTAATAACTCAAATAGAAGACAGATTTATTTTCATGATTGGCCACCACTTTCTCACTTTTTCTCTCTT
>JAOTRH010111937.1:0-15284 GCA_034768845.1 Heliamphora exappendiculata | reverse complement strand
GGTGTGGGGGGCAGTGGTTTTGGGTGGTTTCCGTTAAGTAGTAACGGAAAATTTAATGGTTGGACTAATTTGATGCAAAAATTAAATCTGATGGGAGGCTGGTGACATTTCAGAAATCACAAGGGAGATGGTTGATGTTTTCGTAAATCTCAGAGGAGATCAGTGTAATTTACCCATTATTTTATAATTGACAATATAATGAATAGATCACTAATAACGGCGTATTTAAACTTGCAACAGGCAGTAATAATTACAAAAATAATTTTTATTTTTAGTCCAAAAGGACTAACAGTCCAGTTGAAAATTGAGCAAATGAACATGATTTTAAATGCTCAACAGGATTAGTAGTATAGTCCCAATCTTACAACTCCCATTAAACAGGGCAGGGCCTAAAGGAGTTGGCATATTTTGAGTTAGGAAAATGTCTTGTAGCGCAAAAATAAAGTCCATCTGTTTTGCGTTGATTGGTCGGTATGTACTTAGCGGAAGCCACCCATTAGCCAATCAGTGCTAAATATGTGATCACTCACTCACTAAATTTCACTTTGAATAGAAATGGTTTTTCAGTTATTAGGTTTCATGAGTTTTTATGATCTTGCATAAGGTCGTGTTTGCTTTTTGGGAAAATTAACGCTTGTCCTTGTAATTTGCCTCGAGTCTCAATTTGGTTGCTATAATTTCAATTGGCTCAATTTTGTCCCTGAATTTATGATTTTGTGTCAATTTAGTGCAATTGATAACCCGTTTTGATATTTTTCTTACAGAATCAAGGGTGAAAATAGAAAATTAATCACACTTTCAAGGAGAAAATAGACTTCTCAACTTTTCTCTCTCTCCCTCCTTCACCTTTTTGGCCTTTTTCCTCCACTGCCATCTCCTTCCGCCACAAGTCACCACTTTTCCACACCAAACTACTCTCTTTCGTAAGATTATGACCACCAAAAAACCTTCGTCACCATCCCGTCACCATGAAACCACCCCCCTATGCCACTTTACCACCAAACCAATCCCCTCCCTCCAACGATAACTTGCTTCTTCCTTCCCCCGTTCTTGTAGCAGGCCCCTTTCTCCTACATCCCTGCAATAGTCCTATCTTAACCCCTTCCTCTCCCCTATAACAACCCTCTCTCCTTCCTTTCCCCTCCCTTCCTATACAACAACCCCCCCTCCCACGATAGCCCCTTCTCAGTATTAGCTCCTCCTAAAACAATCAAATCTAGCCATCAGTGCTACCACTAACCACCCCATCACTATGTGAATGCGCCCACGTCCAAAATAACCAAACTCAGCCACCATAGTTCCCCATCGCTGCCTGAACACCACCCCTCCCCTCTCCCTGATGTAGAGGTAATTAGAGTGGCCAGTGGGAGGGAGTGAGAGATGGAGAGAGGGAAGGTAGCGGCAACGAGAACACCACCGCCATTGCATCCATTACCCAATGCTAACACCATCACACGCACTGCATCCATTACCCAATGCTAACACCATCACACTCACGAGTCAGCGCCAACATTGTGGCATACACTGCCCAATGTCACAGTTGTTGGGGCCATCAACGATTTGGGTACCAACCACTTCCACCCTTCATTTTCTTCTTCCCTCCATCTCATCCTCTGTCTCTTCTCTCTGTGTGTGTGTGTGTGTGTATATCAGCAACTTCTATGTGTGTTTATATACTTGTATCTGTGAATTTTAATTATTAATCGAGTTAACTCATCAAGTGAGTTAAATTACTGAGTTGGCATAAATGAATAAAAAATATTAAATAAGGAAAAATAGTCAATATACCATTTTGTCCTCTGTTAAAAATAACCAAATGCTAATTCAGGGTCAAAACTCAAAATCGGGCCAACTGAAATTAAAGGGATCAAATTGAGACTCAGGACAAACTACAGGGACAACCATTGTAATTTGCCCTTGCTTTATGGAAAAATCAATGTTTGAAACCAACCCCCTCCCACCGCGCCTCTTCTCTTCCCCAACCAATCAAAATGAACCTTTGGGTATATAAATATATTGCATGTTATGTTTAAGAAAAATGATGTGCACTGATGCAAAATTACATAATTGGATATACTGTTTTCACATGGGATGAGTCTCAGATTTTTGTAAAACCCACCCAATGTAAGATGAGTGTGTCCAATTCTGTACCTAAATCTGTACATGTATCAAAATTAAATTTTAATTGGACAGGAATTTCCAGCCTAAGTAGCACGACTCCGGTGAGGTTATGTATTTGGTCTGACTAACACTACTGACTCTGCCGTTGGGATTTAGTTGACAGGGGCTGGGATTGATGTCAACGAAACAATTAGGTTATCACAAACATTCTAAGAGAGGAAAATCAAATGGAAACTTTGATTTTTCAGTCACCCAATTAACATGGAAACTGACCAAGATGGCCACCACTGAGTCACCTGGTGGTGGTGGCTGAAGGACCCTTGATATTTGCAAATTTGCAAGGAAGAAATGATTTTCTCAGTGCCTATAACCTGGTTGTGAAACCGGGAGGCGGAAGGGTGTTGGTGCCTGGTGGGACCCTGGGATGTCACTTGGGAGTGAGCTTATCCCCATGTCTCGTAAAATAATGCTATGATGATCATGTTTTGATAATTACATTTGGACAACACATAATATGACAGAATTCTGTGTGACATTTAGAAATAAATGGTGAGACTTGGCTCCTTGTGACACAAAATTACACCAATGGCTACTTTCACCCTTTCATACTTTATTTTTTTTTCTCTGTTGCCTTTTATGCCAAGTTTGATTGGTGCGTATGAGATGAGACTGGAATACTAATATGGTTGTAGACCCCACAATGAGGTTGTTTGTTTAGCAGCAAAGGAATTACTAACACCCCTCGGATTAGAAATCATTTGGAGAGTATGATATCATGTCATGTTTGGCTGGAAGACTATATTTATGAGTTCAATAGTGTGTTCGGATTGTTAGTACTTAAATTAATGTAGATGGTATTAATAGTATAATTTATTTTATATCGAACTGTATTTGGTTGGGAAAAAACTAAGGGATAAAGAGGGTTTATCATTATTTATGTGAGTGAAATAATTCAATTTTACTTAGACCCACCCGATGATATTAGAATATTTTCATGTATAAGGTACATAGTTGATGGATTTTTTTGTCACATTCATGAAATTGACAACCAAACATGCTTGTACAAAGAACTATTATAGAATAGTCCAATTCTGGATCCACAAATAAACATAGGTGTGCTCGGCAAAGCTATTAGAAGTAATTTTTAATTTTTTACTATTAATTTTAATTATAAGGTATAATTTTTTTTAAACATTCATCATTTTTGTAACAAATTATAATTATTTTTTTTTTAAATTTATTATAGTTACAAGTTACAATTTTTTATTAAACGTTTATAATTTCTCTTATAAATTACAATATATAAATTATTAATTTAAACAATGCCAAACATCACCTGCTACCCATGGGTTTAGGTTCTCATGGGTTTAGAACCTAAATTGCATTTATAATCTTTTTATATATAGATCAATTTTCGTCTTGAAGATCAATATGTACCTTAAAATAATATTTTCAATCTTAATCTACTCTTTTAGTGCAAAATAAACATATCATTACATAATTTACTTTTTAAAACAAAACACATTGTGATATTCGTGCCTTTCTTTTATTCAAGAAAAAGAAAGTGTATGTATCTATACCTAAAATAGGTGTGTGCAGATATATATTAAAATATAAGTAGTAGTGAGCTACTTCATTTATTAATTTGGTGAGTTATTTTTTTTATTCTATTTTTGTCATTCGTTCTTTTTTTTTTTTTTTTATGTCGGAGTGAATTTTATTAAAACATTTTCTTTTGATTTTGAACTTTATAATATAAGAAAGAGTTAGTTGTTTCATTATTCATTTGGTGAATTATTTTATTTTTGTCATTCGTTTTTTTTTTATATTGGAATGAGTTTTATTTGAATATTTTTTTTTTATTTTTAAACTCAAACTCAATTTTTTAAATAAGTTTATTTTTTACTATTTATTTTGTTAAAATCTTTTTAAATGATAAAAAGTTTATTTTTTATCATTTAATTTTTTTTTTATCCTTTTAGTATTTTTGCCTTTTTGTTTTTTTTAGTTGAGTTAGCTTAAACTTCTGAACAACACAATCGTATTAAATTAATACTGATGAAATTTTACAATTTCAGTTCTTTTAATTTTGGTATAATGCAAATTTTTACACAATTGACTATTCTAGCCTAACTTGCAAATTTTATTTTTATATATTTCTTTACTGTTTTGATATTTTACTGTTTATATAATAATTTTTAGTTTAACACTTTATGTCGTTGTTGACTGCATTCTATCCTACTTTTTTTTATTGGAATAATTTTTATTGTTTAATTCACACATTTAAAAAAAAAACATATAATAATGAGAATGTAACTCTATTAATTTTATGTCGTTGTTGACCGAATTATATTCAACTTTTAGTTAATATTTTAATAATAAATTTTACGATAAAAATATAATAATTTATTTTATTAAATAGTTAAAAATTAAAAAATAATCTACATAATATAAGTTGCGATATGTACTTGTCAAAAATATTATCGCGCCTGACACTACATACTACATACGTGACGCTCCAAGATTATCTAATAATTTGTTATTTTCATATTATCTAATAATTTGTTATTTTCGAGGTTACATAAGAATTTTTTTGTATAAAAAGGGCATGTTATTTATGTGGGAAAGAGCTGAACAGTGTATTCACTAGAGTTGGAAGAGTAAAATGTCTCAATGCTCGAAGCAGTCTCGGGAGCGTTCTGCGCCGCCTAAAAGGGTAGTATGACCGTGCTGTCTAAAAGGATAGTATGATCGTGCTATCTTGGTGTATTTTTTAAATAAATTTTTATAATTTAATTTATTTATTATGTAAAATTTATTAAGTTTGTTTAATATGTAAAATTTTAGATTCATTTGATATTTTTAGTTAAGTGATTAAATAAGATCTTCTAATATTATTTTATAAATAAATAAATAAAAATTATAATTTAAAAAAAATATTATTAAATAAATGTTACTCAATTTCTTAGTTATAAATATTAGATGAATTTAAAATTTTATATGCTAAATAAATTTAACGAATTTTACGTAATAAATAAATTAAATTATAAAAATTTATTAAATTATAAAAATTTATTTTAAAAACGTACAAAACAGAACGCATCACAAAGGTGCTGCCTTTTTAGATGCAGCACTCCCAGACCCATATGCTCGAAGCAAGGAATTAACCCTGCAAAAAAGAGCCTGCTTCAAATCCCAATAATACAAAGTACTAATAATATATGGTAAGTATTTATTCACTAGTACGTACTAGTATTGTACCTTGTATTTTAACTGATGACGTAGCAGAATATATCTTAGCTAGAATAATATTAGTCTATTTATATTGAGTAGGTGAGAGATAAAAGTGATTTATTTAGTATATAATAATTTTTTTTTATTTATCAAGAGAGAGTGTCTTATAATTCTCCATATAATTAAGGTTGGTTTGTTCAGGCTTAATGCTGAGTTTGTAATTGTTTTAGTTAAAGTGAGTTTGTAATTGTTTTAGTTAAAGTAAAAAAATGTAACTATTAAATTATAGTTTTTTTTTCTTTATATGTTGAATTAGAATTAATTTTTAACTAAATAAACTTTTTATTTAAGCCCTGTTTAGGTTAAATTTTATTTTTTGTTTATTTTTGTCTTTATTGTATTTTTTTTTATTTTTTTGAATATTCTCAATGAGATGGACTAAAATATAAAAAAAAATTAATGTAAAAACGAAAAAATTTCACTAATACAAGAATAAGAAATATAAAATTTGACCTATTAGCTTATTTTAGTTTATATTTTTATCTTTTTCAAAATTCTTCTTATATTTATATAAAAAAGTTTATTGTACTAAATAGTCTCAATGAAGAGAGTCAAAAAATATAACAGATTAACTATACAACGAAATATAATTTCAAATCGGGTATTATTTACTTTAAAGTTAAAAAAAACAAGAAATCTAATTTTAAACAAATTACCAAACAAAACTATAGCATTTGTTTGGTTTCACTTAAGTTAGGGGTTTTAATAATAATTTTTCTTATTCTCACTACAAGTAATGTTTTTTTCATGTTTTGATTAAAAAGTTTGTACTTTTAATTATTTCTCTCCACTCTCTTTGCTACAATTAAAAAAAAATCAAATTAAATTTAAATAAAATTCATTGAGGATAAGAAAAAAGTCTTTAATAGAAGAGTGACTATACGATATTCTCAAAATATCATAGAGCAAGGGTAGCAATAGATTTTACGATAGTGACATAATAATTTACATTTGTTAGGTGATTATAATACAAAAGATGACTTATATTGTATAAGTTATAATTATTTATTTATTAAAAATATAACATGATATTGTTTAACAGAAATACTTAATAATTCGCCTTAACAGAAAAGCATATTTTTAAACCTTTTAAACATACCTTTAACCTCGGCTGTTCTGCCCCCTAGGGCTTGTGCATTAAAAAGTTAATTAGTGCTAGATTTCTGGCATGTCTATGCCGGACATTTTGACCACAAACATCTTAATTATCCCCAAATTAAGGATTTGCATAAGCTTAGCCTGGTTTGAAATGTTTAAAAATTTCCGTTGATAAGCTGTATAGTTTTTTTTAGAAAAAAAAAATTTATTTGACATAAATTTTTTAATAATTTTTATTTTTTTGTTTTTATTAAAATATTTAAAATATATTTATTTTTTATTTTTAAATTATAGTATTTAAAATATTATCACGATTTTTTGATTCATGTAAATAGAATTAATTCTTTTAAATGATATAGTCATTTTAGTTTTAAAAAAATTAATGTGTCTGAGATGTATATAAATTTTTTTCATTAGAAAAAAAGTAAAAAAATTAATAACTTTTTAGGAAAGTCAAATAATATAATTTAAAAGTAGATATTTTTTTTTATACAAAAAATCAACTTTTAAACCAGCTCAAACAGGGCCTTCTTAACCCAAGGAAATTTAAGACATTAAATTTTACTAAACCTCGTCCGTACGGGCACGTGGGTATGGACTAAATATAAATCAGACATAACCCGTTTGGCTACCTGCTTATTTGTTTATTAGTTTATTTGCTAGCAAATAAGTCAATAAATATTTAAGCCACTTTATTTGGTTATTTTGTTTATTTATTTATTTAGCTATCTAAACGAGCTTATTTGACATATAAGTCACTTTATTTATTTATTTGACTACTCAAACGAGTTTATTTGCCTACCAAACGAGTTTATTTACCTATTTTCTTATTTAATTTTTAACTTATTTGACTATTCAAACAACGTAATTTATTTTTTAACTCATAAACCAATAAGCAAATAAGCAAAATTATCCAAACGGGGCCATAACAATCTTAATTAGGCTTCGTTTGGAAATATAATTTTAAGTCAAATTTTTTTGTTTAAAGTCATTTTAAGTCTAAAAAGTCAAAAATTTGTTTGGGAGATGTATGAGTGGCTTTAAGCCAAAGAGTTAAAATGACTTTAAATTAAAAAATAAATTTTTTTACTTAAAATTGTTATAATTTTTAAAAGTTTATTTTGAATAATTTTATATTCAAAATAAATTTTGTTTGATAGATTTTGACGGGGCTACATTTTAAAA
This sequence comes from Heliamphora exappendiculata, assembly GCA_034768845.1. Taxonomy (NCBI): domain Eukaryota; kingdom Viridiplantae; phylum Streptophyta; class Magnoliopsida; order Ericales; family Sarraceniaceae; genus Heliamphora; species Heliamphora exappendiculata. The sequence continues at coordinate 7,586 of JAOTRH010111937.1, read as the reverse complement.
ATATAATTTTTATAAAAAAATAAATATGTATAATAAAAATTATGATATTTGTAAAAAAATATAAAAATTTATGTAAAAAGTAAAAAGTAAAAAGTAAAAAAGTTAAAAGCTTTTGAGTTAGAAAAAAGACTTTTTAACTTTTTAAACTTTAAATAAAAAAATAAAAAACTTAATTTTAAATCAATTTAAAGCCAATTGCCAAACAAGGCCTTCATTTCTTAGTTTGTGCTGATGAGGGATCTACAACAATCTTATATTTATCATTTACGTAGAAATTAATCTCCAAACCCTCTTTCTTTTTGTCTTCTTACCCTTTCGTTTGGAATGCCTAATTTTTTTTTTTTATAATAAATATATCTTTTAAGAAAAAAAATGTTATTGCGTTTGAGATTTATTTTAAGATAAATTTATTTTTATTTTTTGTTATAATATCTAACATGCATGCTTTTAGTTTTTACTTTTAAATTATAGTGTTTAAAATCTTAGTACAATTTTTTTATTATTAAGAATAGAATTAATTTATTAATTGAGGATATTATAATCATTGAACTCAAAATAAGATTTGTATGTTTGAAATCTTTTTAAAAAAAAATTAATTGACTTTTTAAATATCCCAATTACTATAGTTTAAAAGCTATTTTTTTATTTAAAAATGCCAGTTTTTAGTGATCTCAAACATGGGCCAAAGCTCTATTTTATGGATCTAGAGTATTGAGGATTTTTAATAAAAATAAAATATTATTTAAGGGTTTTACTTGTCACTAAATTTTATGAAGTTGTCACAAAGTATTTTTAGTGACACATAAAATGTCGCTAAAATATTGTCACTAAAACTTCATTACTATAGTTTAAAAGCTATTTTTTTATTTAGAAAAGCCAGTTTTTAGTGATCTCAAACATGGGCCAAAGCTCTATTTTATGGATCTAGAGTATTGAGGATTTTTAATAAAAATAAAATATTATTTAAGGGTTTTACTTGTCACTAAATTTTATGAGGTTGTCACAAAGTATTTTTAGTGACACATAAATGTCGCTAAAATATTGTCACTAAAACTTTGTTACTAAAGTCATTTAGTGGCAAAATATAAAAATTGTCACAAAAACATATACCTTCAGCGACGAGAGAATGTCGCCCCTAATTGTAGAACTTTTGTGACACTTTTATTTGTCACTTAAAATATTGAATAACTGTCACTAATATCCATAATTATCACTAAATTTTAAGATTTTACAATTAACTAAAAACATTTTTGACAACAAAAATTTGTTACAAATTATTTGAAAATTTTTGTTATAAACTTTATCATTACTAAACCAAGTATTGATCATTACTTTCGCGACGATGTAGGTTCTCACTAAAGTTTTATAAAAATAATGACAAGATTTTTTGACATTTGAAATTTTGTGACCAATTTTTCTTTTGCCAAATTTAGTTATTAGATTCATGTACACCTTCACCTTACACACAAGGCAATTAAAAGATATTAAGATAAATTGAACGTAAGACCTTCATTTCCTTAAATATGTTTCATTACCAACCTATATTATCCCTTAGAGTCTATTTGAAAATTATTCTAATTAATTTTTGAAATGTAAAATTTATTGAAAAAACATAAATTCAAATATACATATTTTAGATCACTCACTACTACTACCACTCCACCACCATCATCGTCATAACCACCACCTCCACCCTGCAATCACCACCACCCCACCACCCTTAGAACATTTATAACAACCACTCGACCACCATATACAACATGCAATGGGAGTAAGGCTTTGGACAGCTTCAAGTTCTTTGGACTTCAGTAGTTTGTCTTATGCTCTGGTTTATTCTCATGTGTTTCGTTGCCTGAGTTTTGTTTTGCATGAGATGGACCCATGAGATGGTAACTTGTCAAACACTGGTTTTTGTTTAGTTTTTTTTTTTTTTTATGGGTACAACATGCTTGATGCATCTCTGTTAGAAATTAGTACCTTTTAGATTCTATTCATGCTTTGTCTATAATACTTTCTTATTAACTGTATTATCTTTTATTGATAAAATAACACTATCACCATCATCCCACCACCACTATCGTCACCACCATCACCACCTAGCACACCACCACCAATGTCACACCACCATCAATGTTACCCCACTGCCACCACTCATCAATAAAGTTAATGTCGCCATCACTAGCCTGTCAGGGTCATATATTAAAAATCATGAATTTTATTTGATTTTAGTATTTAATTTTATTTTTAATAAAATTATTTTTTTATTTTATGAGAATCTTAATGAGTAATGAATGCAATATTATTTCTTTAATGTTATGCATGGTTGTCATTTATTTTGTACAGTATTTAATCTTGTGTAAAGAATACGGCTTGCACACAGAAGACCAAATTATAGATTCTTATAGAATATAAATTTTGTTCACAGTTTAAATGTAGTTGGACAAACATCGGTACGACTATAGACATAATTTTAGTAGGACTGTTTTGGTTATGGGAAATAGATAATAGTGTCATCTATTATTTCGACTCTCTGTGCTAATACACTTTATGTGTATTGAACATGATTTCATTGGGGTAATTAATTTTATACTGACTATATAAATTAATTCACATCCCAAAGTTATATTATAAGTACTTATACTTTTAATCTCGAAATAATTATTATTTGCGTATATTTAATATTCGTTGTTTTGATTTATTAAAGGGGGTGATATTTTATGGGTCAATAATTCCGGTGAGTTGGATAACAGTATTAATTATATGGTAAATATTAATTATTGACCAAATTCACGTCCCGATTGTTCATGATTGACGATACTCCCTTAAGGAAGTTTATAAGTTTTGACCGGGCTAAACCCTACAGGTGATTTAATTATCCAGTAGTCAAATAAGTTAAGCGGAAGAGTTTAAAGAATTTCAATGATGCCGATTAAATTAAATTATCAGTAATTAAATTAAATTGGTGGGTATTGAAAATCTTAACGTTAAGAGATGAGTTAAGCATTTAATAACAGGAGCTCAATGCAATTGGTCTTGAGATTATGCTAGAAGTGAAGTTACATTTCTGTAGTGGTATGAACTATAATTTAGTATTTTATAAAAATTGCAGAAATCGCTGCAAGATTTTCATAATTGCAGAAACCGTTGAGAGGCTTGCATATTTGCAGAAATCATTGAAAAAGTATCTGAGTCACACTGGAAGCCTATATCATAATTACTGCATAAGTCTCAACTGTAGTTTATAAATATGTGGATAGACTGAACCAATTTCAAGAATTGTCTTTCAAGACTAAGATTGATCAGGTTCTACTGGTACCAGTAACACATACTGCGTTCAGAAATCGCAATGGACATACAATAGAAGGTATGTTTGGAGCTTCAATTCGGAAAATCAAAATTCGTAGTTGAAAAAACAACCGAAAGGTATTCATCTAAATTTAAGTGTGGTGGTACGGGTTTTATTTTGATTGTTCGACATCATAAAAATTTTAATTTAGAGCCTGTTTCGATGATTGTCCGCCTAGTTTTTTTTTAATCAAAAAATCGTATTCAAATTAATGATCTTGAGAGTTTACCTCCAACACACCTTACTGCCATCACTCCCACCACCACTCAAACACTATCGCAGCCACCACCACTATGACCTCACCGCCATCGCAGCCACCATCACCCACCGATTCTATCGCACCACCACCGCTACTATCGCTACCACTACCGCCACCCGCAGTGTCACCACTTTTCACACCATTTTTTTCGAAAGTGGAGGCGAATGAGAACTTTTGAACATCAAGAGAGTTTTAAGATGCTTTGAAATCGTCTCAGGTCTGAAAATCAATTATCAGAAATCTTTACTCTGTGGAGTGGGAGTGAATGAAATGCTACTGGAAGATTATGCAGCAAGGCTCAAATGTAAATCAAGCAAGCTCCCTATCCACTTTTTGGGGTTACCTTTGGGGGTTTCTTCAAACAGAATAAAATCATAGGACCCCCTCGGGAAAGCTTTAGAAAGGAACTGAAAGCATGGAAGAAGGGTAAGCTATCTCTTGCTGGGAGATTGGTCCTCATCAAGGCTTCACTAACCAATCTTCCAACCTATTTCATCTCTCTTTTCAAAATGCCATCAGCTGTCTCCCAGGCTCTTGAGAAGTTACAAAGGAACTTCTTGTAGGGAGGAATGGAAGGGAAGAAAGGAGTCCACTATGTTAAGTAGAAAATGATTGCATGTAACCAATCTTTTGGGGGGCTGGGGATCACCCCTCTAATACTCAATAATCTAGCCCTTTTATCTAAATGGTGGTAGAGGTATGCATATGAAAGAGACTCTCTGTGGAGGAGGGTGATTAATGCTAAGTATAGGTTGGATCCAGGAGGTTGGTTCCCAACTGATGAAGGGGCACACAAATTCTCATTGATATGGAAAAACATTGTAAAAGCTGGATGTAATGAGTATGAGGTGGGTAAAATTCTTAAGGAAAACTTGCTTATACACATCGGGAATGGCACCAATGTAAGGTTCTAGAAAGATAATTGGAAGGGGATTCAAGCACTTGGAGTTACTCACTCGAGATTAGCAGCTCTATCCATCAATAAGGACATGCATTTTGGTGATTTGAAGCAGATAACCAATAGGGTGTCAGATGTCAATAATGTTGAAGGTATCTTTAGGAGGCACCTTTTACAAAGAGAGCAATCTCAATGGGTGGATATTCTTAATACTGTCAGGCTTGTCACTCTCTCAGCTCAAAAGGAGGACAAGTTGATATGGAGGAAAAGCAAGGATCAGATCTTCTCGATAAAATCTGTCATACAGGTGTGTGAAGCTTTTGAAGGAAGAGTCAAGGCTCTGATCTCGATCATTTGGAGTTTCCCTGGGCCTCCAAAGTGCAAGTTGCTTTGCTGGCAATTATTCATGGGGAGAATACCCACCAAATCTTTTCGTACAAGATGGGGTATATTGTCACACCAAGATCCCTCTACCTGCGCACTATGCAACATTGAGGAGGAGACCCCTGATCACCTTTTGGTAGACTGCTACTTATCATGAAAAGTATGGGCCAATATCATGAACTAGTGGGTAACTCTTTGGGTGTGCCCAAAGTCATTCAAGGACTTGTTGGGGTGGTGGGGTGGCCACAATCTTAACAAATGGCAAAGAAAGATTTGGAAAGGAATTCATGTCGTAGTGATATGGTCAATATGGACTGCAAGGAACAAAGTTGCTTTTGAGAATGAAGGTTTTGATGTTGAAGATGTGTCCTATTTATTTAAAACAAGAGCAGCCCTGTAGGTCCAGACATGTGGGATAAACAAATGGGAATTCAGAGTGGATGATATGATTCAAAATCTGGAAACTGTTAAGGGTCTGAAGAGAGGCAGAAGGTGTATTCCAATTGTTTCCTAGCACAGGTGTCAGAGGTATGCTGCGGTTTTGTGTGTAGAGGAATGCTGTGGTTTTTGCATTTAGTGGTGTTGAGGGCTGTTGTCAACTTTTGCAAGATGTGATTTTGCACTTTCCTGCACTTGATGGTGTTGAGGGTTGCTGTCATCTGTTACAATCAAGCACTGATGCCAAGTCTTACTGGAGTGGTAGTTGTCCTGCCTAGCTGCTGCTAATTTTTTAACTGCTGTTAATATTCTTTTTGTTTTAGTTGGCCCCTTGTCAACTTGTAATTCTTTTTGTCCTCCTTGAGGATGATTGTTGCATCTTTCCAAGGGTTTTCCTCCCTTTAGATGCTTTTCATTCTCTTCTTTAAAATATAATCTTTTGCCGTTAAAAAAAAAAACTTCCTATTGTTCTCACCACCATTGCCATTGTCAGTTCCCAGTACCACCACTGCCACCGTCACCATAACCACTACCACTATCACCATCTCTTCCCGCTATTGTTGTTGCTGCCACCACCTCTACCACTACTCCTACCTCCCACGTCACCATTGCCAACATTAACACAACTTTGACTAATACTATGGTAATTATCATTTTTAGAGTCATAGTCAAATATATAAAAAAAATATTTTTTATAATTATTTTCTAACAAATATATATATTTTCGTTAAAACAAGTTAAAAGCAGAGCATTAATTTAAAAAGTCACTTGAGTAATCTTAGAACAATGCATTGTCGAAAAAAGTTTTAGTCAAATGAGATTTAGTAATAAGTCAAAAAATATAGTCAGTAATAACCATATTTTAGTCACATTTTTTTCGTTATCGCTAAAGTTATTATCATTACAAAAATTGGCGCCAAAGTAATTTTTTCTCCACATATTTAGCAACGAAATTTTTGTGTCAAAATAAAAAAAATATAGCAAAAGCATAGTGATATATTTTGTAACAACAATTTGAATTGTGACAAAGGTTGTTAATGAGATTTAATGATAAGTTAAAAATACTATCACTAGTAACCACCTTTTAGTCATAACTTCTCCATTGTGACTAAAATTATTATCACTAAAACTCTTTTTGCATCAAATTTAGTTTTTTCTCCACACATTTTGCAACTAAATTTCTGTGACAAATAAAAAATTATCACAAAATATAATTTTGTGACAACAATTTGCATTGTTACAAAAGGTTAGTTTGATGAGATTTAGTGATAAGTTAAAATGTGGCCATTAGTAACTAGTTTTGTCACAATTTCTTTTATTGTCACTAAAACCCTTTTGACACCAAATTTATTTTCTCACCGTATAGTTTGCTGCCATATTTATGTGACAAACAAAAAATTGTCACGCAAAGTCATAACTTAGGTTTTTTAATGACAACTCTAATTTTTGTCATAAAATACTAATTTTTAGTGATAATTTTGTATTCGTTATATGAATTTTTGTTACTATAAATTTTTTCTCTTGTAGTTTAACTTATGCAATACCATAACGGATATATAAATAAATTATCTTTATTAATACTTTATTACAAAATTCAATAAAACTAATTCTGGCAATTCGATGGTATTTTTTTAAAACTCTATATAAATGCTTACCAGACTTCATATGGAGTTAGTTAGAGAAAAAATGTTTAGAGATGTTTTATATAGAGTCTAGTAAGCATTTATATAGTGTTTTAAAAAAAACTAATTAGTTTTGTTGAATTTTGTAACTAAATCTATATATATGGGGTTCTCTAGCAAGATATTTTTTCCTATTATATTGTTTTATATTAATTTCTTTTTATTTTATGGGTAAATTGGTTGATGACTCGTTTATATCTTTGTAGTAAATATGAATACTTTGTGAGCACTTGAATTGTATTATGAAGTTTATGTACTTTATTTGAACTTTTATTTAGGAAATAATATCAATTTTACTTTTAGGACAGTAATTACAAGTCTCTCAATTTCATATGTTACATTTCATAAGCACTTAAATTGTATCATGAAGTCGATATATTTCGTATGAAATTCACTTGGCAAATAATATTAGTTTTATATTTATGACAAAGACTACAAGCCTCTCAATATCACAGGTCACATATTTTATATTTTATATTTCTTATGTTCTATTATTTTGTAATGCCTTGATTTTAATATAGTTTTATTTGTAGACAATATAATTTTGAAAGTTTTATTCTAACACATCTTTTGTCGCAA
>JAOTRH010111926.1:0-15284 GCA_034768845.1 Heliamphora exappendiculata | reverse complement strand
GTGACGCGAGAGGGCAGGGGGCTGAGAGTACTACAGGCCCCAAGAATGTAGCTCTGATACCATGAAAAAATTGAGAATAGAAAATAACTGTATATATTTTCTGTCTGTTGAAACTGTATAATATATGGCCTATTTATAGGCGAATAGGGATAAATAATAAAGAAAATCAAATCAGAATAAAATTAATCTAATCAATCTAATATTTTAATCAATCTAATATTCTAACAAAAGAAATTACTCTAGGTCTATACAAGTTCCAAAAGATTAAAACAAATGACAAATAAAAGTTTGCACCCTCTCAATGAAACAAAACCTTAGAACAATTGTTTTACAATCTGTTTAGTAAAACGAATAACAAATATTCAACAAAAATATTACAAAAACAAATGACAAATGACAAATAATTGTCAATAATGATCTAATCTAATGATCATTATTTCTTCTAATTTCTTATATATATATATATTAATTGGGTCTATGAACTACTAATTTAAATAGAAAATATTTAATTTAATGGTAGAGTAGTTTAGACTTAACAGAAAATTACAATCTGATATATATGAAGACTAATGATTTTTTATTTGTTAAATACTTTTGCAATCATGTTTTTCTCAGTTACTCATGCGCTGCAGAGCGTGAATTAAAATCTATTTAGAGGGAGGGGAATGAAAATATAAAACTAAAATAAAAAACAAGCAACACTTCTTACGTGATGTGTTTTCTTAAAATTTCCCACATAAGTAGATTATTTTAAATAATTCACTTTTTTTAAAATTTATATTATAATAAATAATTAAACTACCACGATCAACTCTTATTTTCTCATCCTCTTTCCACATGAATTATTGTAAATTATGTATCAAATAAATCTCATTTTTAAAATCTGTCCTGCTAACCACCGCCTAATGGACGGTGAATAACAACACAAGAGGATGAAACTCTTAGTACTAAGAGTTTAACTCTTCGTACTAAGAGTTCGTTATTATTCACTGCCACTGGACAATCGTTAGTATTTTTTTTTAAAGTAAAAATTAAAAAAAAAGTAAAAAAAATTAGGCTACTCTTTTTATTAAAGTATTATATAAAATTAAACATAATTAAAATATTAAATTCATATTTTGGATTCTCTAATAAAGTTTTATTTTTTAGTTCTTATAATAGATCCCATAATTGCATTATCGAAGCCGAGCTAGGAATGGCCATTAGTAGACACCCACTACTTTTCAATAAAGGAGACAATATTATAAGAAGAAAAAAAACATTGCACTATTTTTTGCTTGCAAAGTTACCCCTTTTTCCATCATTGGAACATAGTTTGAGATAGACAAACACAATAAGTGAAGCATACATTTGAGAATGAAACAACTCAATTTTTAACCCAAAAACTTTGAATCAAACTTCAAAATCATGATACCTTATTCAAAAACTATCGAATTCAACCCATCGACGAGCTCAACACTCTCACATGCATACGAATAATGAATATATGGCCTTAGAATCTTATAACATGGGAAGTTTAACCCAAAAATATTAAATCAAGTGCTCAAACGAGAATTACATTTACACTTTCATTTCTAAAAAAAAAAATCATCAAAGAATATGTAATTCTATGAATCTACACAAAAAGGGTCCCATGACCATCCACATTATTCCACCACTTTCTTCCCGCTATCACCTGAAATGTTATTAAACAATATAAGTCAAAACGCGTAGAAAAAAGACTAACGATAAAAGTATGCATAATATGCGAGAATGATTATGTGAATGCATAACAAATTTAAGCCCACATCCAATTTCACTTTTCTAGCAAGCCTTCATTCAACTAATCGGTTTTTTTTTCTTACGACAAATAAATCAACACACGCTGTAGTTAGTCTTTCAGTTATGTCATCTCAAACCCAACACAGTTACTGTGACTCTCCATTTCATTTATTCTCATTTCATCATTTTTCATTTCTTTTCATTTCCAATTTGCAAGCATTATCAAGGTTTCTCAGTTCCCAAATACATCAATTTCGTCAAATGGTTTTAACAACCCAATTTTATTCATTGGTTTAATTAAGTACCAAAGTCGGACGGCGCCTATAAATCTAGGCGTATTTATCACCACGGGGCATCGCGAGACCTAATGAATAAATACCCATTTTATAACCCGACACGAAGAGTGCACATTTTTTGTTTCTCTTAGAAATATCAATGAGTGGGCCGCCCAAGAGCATGCTTTTTCAGGAATTAACCCGAAGAAAGGGCCTATGTTATATTACGCAAGTTTTTTATCTTTTACCGAGTAGAAATTCGTGTCCAAACTTAAACATTCAATTCGGTCACACGATACTTTAATTATATTATTTTCATTTAATAACCAACACGAGTCCAACCATCAACTCGGTTCTTCTCGCCAACCCAACACCATTGTGATTCAAGGTTCAACCATCACATAAATTTTTATAATTCGTATATTCAATTACACGGGCTCAGCACCCCAAGTTAACATTTTATATGATTTAAATCCATGATTTACCAATTTTACACAAAACCCTCAATCAACACCTACCATCCTCACATACGTATCATAAAATTCATGTGAGACATACATACAATAGGTTAATACAATCCTTATTTGTCTAATATTCACATCAATTTCATCATATAGGTTCCTTAGCCCTAAAAGGCTCAAATTTCATGATTTTGATTCAAATTCAAATCCTAACCCATTATTTTTTTCATCTCGATCATATCCAACCATAATAAGAAGGTAAAATCATGTTAAATCTTACCTAGATATGAGATTTAACATTCTTTAACACCGAATCCTAACCTAGGGCTTCGAAAACACCATTTTCATGCATTTATGTTCATAAATTACAAAATACAACTCATGTCATACAGATATTCAAGGATAATCATAGATATTACTTTTGTGATGATGGATCCACAAGAAACACGCCCAAACAAGCTCCAATCACAAGAACCTCCAACCGAAAGGCGAGAAGGAAGCCTCTAACGCCAAGCTCGAGCTTCCAACGGGTATTTCACTAAGATGGAAGTAAGGAATCAACACCAAAAGAGGCCAAGAGAGCTCCAAGAACCTTCTAAACCCAACCCTAGCTATCAACTTCTATTCTAGGGAGAGAGAGGAAAGAAAAGAATGAGAGAAAAAGGTTAATCCTCGGCCTTAAAAGTCTGTTTGCCGACAGTTCGTTCGAACAAACCCCTCCACCGCTTGAACGGTCTCCTCTACTACTCGGGAGGTCTCCACTTATCCGAACTCTCTGCCATCTGCCCGCTCGAGCAGGTTCCCCACCACTCGAGTGGTCATCGCATTACAAGAAAATACACTTTTGCCTACCATTTTTGCTGACCAAATAATGTTTGGTTGGCAAAAGTATGTACTTTCTACGATCATTATTTGTATTAGTTAGTGTTTTTTTTATGGAGTTATGAATAATAACAATATTAATAATAATAATTATCATTGTCAATTTTTTGCCAACCAAAATATTATATTGTAAAAAATAACTTTTGGCGACTAAATAATTTAGTCGGAAAAAATATCAAAAAATTAAAATTTTTTACCGACGACATTATTTGGTCGCAAAACACCTTTTCCGACCAAATGGGTTTGTCGGCGAAAGCTTTTTCAGAAAATTAAAGATTTTTGCCGATGATACTATTTAGTCGCCAAAAATATTTTCCGACCAAATGGGCTTGTCGGCGAAAGTCATTCAAAAATTTTTAGGATTTTCGCCAACGACACATTTGGTCGCGAATAACACCTTTTGCCTACCCAATGTTTTGGTCGGCAAAAGATCCTTTCACTTTGCCGACTAAATAATTGGTCGCCATGCCACTTCTTTGCCGACCAAATTGTTTTAGCGACTAATCAAGTTCGTCGGTAAAAGTATATATTGCCGACTAAAGTATTGGTCGGAAAGAACCGGGATCTTTGGCAACCAAAATGAGTTTGGTCGGCGAAGGTTTTTGCCGATAGTCCTTTGCCGACGGCAAGGGTGATCAAAATATTTGGTCGTCAAAGGTTTTTGGCGACCAAAAATAAATTTTGCTGACTAAAAATTTAGTTGGCAAATGTGTATTTTCTTGTAGTGTCGCTAGATAAAAAATCGAACAAAGAATGCCAAGCTAAATCACAACATAGGCCAAACACCTCGCTACACCGTTCTCATGTGCTACGTGACATACAATCATTGTTACCTAACGTTATAATACTTAAGTTTTAATTCTTACACTCTATTTATACGTTTCATCGTTTTTCACCACGTATATCATAACTCATTTTTATTAATTTTAGAAAATAACAAGGAATCGGTCCCTACAATTAAGTTCAAGAAATCAACTAAATATTCAAATTTGAGGCATTCAATTTGCGAAAACTTTTCCCTTTTCCCATTGAGCTATTTATGCCGGATTATACACGAAGTTTCCTCAAATTATAATACGTTAAATTAGATCTGAATTTTGAATTCAAGCTATTAGTTTACTTTAACCTTATCACATTTAAACTAAAAATTTTAGATTCATTTTTACCAAAAATATACTATTTCAAGGTCAAAAATTCGGGCATGACAGTTCACTTTTACTAGAGTCATAAACTATTTCTTGATATCAAATATGCCAAGAGCATTAAGTTTTACTTTGTACAATTAGAATTCACATGCAATAGAATTTACAACGGACAACGAATGAAGGTCACACTAAGGAATGATCTATCTGTTAAGTCACCTGAACAGTCGTTTAAGGCATTCGATTTAATGAGACCCATAATTTATGATCTCATTTGTGAAATATAATTAGATATTAACTTTAAAAACAATTTATTTACAAAGTGTAAAGAAATATTATTTATTAAATCCAATAAAGCATTTTATTGTATAAACTATTGTACATGAACTTCAAAAAAAATATGTGATACTTGGTGTTGAGTACTTTGTTTAGTATTTAATTAGGGATAAGTCCTAATCACTAATTATCTAGTCCATCAAGTCCTTTTTAAAAATTTTCATTCCATTGTTGTCTATTTTACCATGTTAACACATTTAATAAGCATATATATACATAGTTTTTTACCAAGAGATTTAATTACTATGATTTTCAAAGTTGACAACTTTTGATTTTTCAATATTCTAAATGTTATCATTAACTTATCTAAATTCTAAACTATGAGAACCAACATTTCTATTTATACGTTTTTTGGAATGTATTTGTATTCTCATTTTCTTGTGTTGTTATTTTCTCATTTACTGCAACATAATAAATATAGATTTATAGGTTCTATGTTCTTTTTTCTTTTTTTTTTGTCCTATTGCAGAAAAAAAAATTTAGAAGTGGAAATATTCTAAATGTTGTCATTTTCTGCAACTAATTGAAATCTTGGAAAATGAAAACCTAGATTATGATTTTGCGAATGTATTTGTATTCTCATTTTTTATGAGTTGCTATTATCTCATTTGCAGAAAAATCTCTATCATCAATTTTGTAGGTTATAATTGTACGTATCTTCCACCGCCATCGATCTTCGACTTGCTTGACATTTTTTCCAATTCTTTTTGCATCGATTTTGAATGATCTTGCCCTCTAGATTGTGTTTGGCCATTTTCCAATTTGTTGCATGGTTTTTAGGACATTTATGAATGCAACATCTTCGTGCGGGTGGTACAGATAAAATCAGAGCATTTTTGGTACACAAAATATAGAATGAACTTATGTATAATGGAATAATTATTTTAACGGGACTAATCCTCAAATAAATGTTGCAAATAGGGCTTGGGGTTGAAAAGCCCAAAAGATATTGACAAAATTCAAAAGCATTTTATTCAGTAGACTCAAAAGTAAAATAGTTTAGGCCACATTAAAACTAACAAATCTTACATTAGAAGAAAAATTATGTGGATTACCACTTTTATATATACATTAAAAAAATTTGACTATAAAATGTTAATTAATAATTTTGAATTTCGAATTGTGAAAAAATGCATTAAAATAAATCTAAAAGTGAAGGGACTTAATTTCAAATATTGCCCAAGGTTCCCAAAATGATTGGGCCGCCGGGTGATACTAAGATCTCAAACATGCGCATGAAATGGTGGATGATTACAAAGGGACATCATGTGCTTGATACGATTATAATTGTGTGGTCCTTCTATACTTTTAAATCACTGTAAACTATTTTGCCAGTTGTGAAAAAAAAAATTTCACTAACTTTAAGTCTTTATCATATCAACTTTAAGCCTCCACCCATAGAAACTTTGTGCTAAAAAAAAATGCAAACAAATGTTAGGGATATTAAGCTAAGCTAAGCTAGCTAACAACTATATCAGGGGCGAGTTGACCTTTTACTTTTAAATTTTATTTTTAGTACGTTTTTTCACTTTTGAAATTGCAAAATTATTCATTAAACTTTAATAATCAAGTTTCTTTAATATATCTTTTTTCATTAATAACAGTGCGCTATCATTTGTTAGTGTGTTTGTTTAGTACACTTTTTAGTGTTCCCAACATTATTAGTTTGCATTTCAATAGTTTTCTAAGGAAATCAAAGTTTCACAAAACAAAGTTGCGCACCCTCACAATTGTTAATGGTAAGATCATATTAGGTCTTGATAGAGTAGTTATTCAGTAGTTTTGAAGCATAATATAATATTGTTTATGCGGTGCTTCAAGTTAATTATGTTGCAAAAAAAAACGCTCGGAGTAAAACAATGGTTGCCCACATAATTAATTGGTAGATGGGAAACAATTATAACTCACTTAATATGTATCGAACTTTTTAATTTATTGAGAGTACCATTTATACAATATCACATAATACTCTAATAGTATTTAATGATTTTCTTGATAGTGCCCGATTAGAGTATCCCAAAATGTGATCTTACCGAGACCCAAATTAGGTGCGCCTCGCACCTCACCCATGCCAAATGTCGCATGGAGTGGTCTTTTTTTTTTTCATGGGGCAAAATGGGCGTAGGTAGGGCAATCAACAAAGCTACTTGCTCCGAGCGTGACCATAAGCACCTCTAGACCCTCGAGGCTCACTATAAGGGTGGACTAACCTCCAAAGCTATTCCTGCCTCACCGAAATGCAAACAGACAACGACCCCTTCCCATGTGGAGCGGTCCTTAACTAAGAAATTGGGACCATAAACTTCCTATTGAAACTGAGGACAAGTTTTTTAGATCTAATGGTGGTGTTTAGCATTACTAAAACTAGTATTTTATATATTGTAACTTGTAACATAAGTTGTAACTGTTGGGTAGATATTGTAACTTTTAATTGAAATAGAATAAAAGTAGTTATAATTTGTAACAGAAGTTATAAGTGTTTAGAAAAAATTATAACTTATAATTAAAATTAGTAATAAAAAATTAAAAACTACTTATAGTAGTTTTTCCCAAGACCCTCAATGTTTCTTTTATTTGTGGCATGGTTGGGTCAACTCCTCTCCTTGAAAATGCAAAATTATTCATTAAACTTTAATAATCAAGTTTCTTTAATATATATATTTTTCATTAATAACAGTGCTATAATTTATTAGTGTGTTTGTTTAGTACACTTTATAGGGTCCCTAACATTATTATTTTGCATTTCAATTGTTTTCTAAGGAAATCAAAGTTTCACAAAACAAAGGGCCATCACAATTTTTAATGGTAAGATTACATTAGGTCTTGATGGATGAGTAATTATTCGGAAGTCCTAGAGCATAATATGATATTGCTTATGTGGTGCTTCCAGTTAATTATATAGCAAAAAACACTCTGAGTATAACAATGGAAGCCCACATTTATTTGGTAGATGGAAAACAATTATAACTCAATTAATATTCATCGAACTTTTTAATTTATTGAGAGTACTATGTAAATAATATCACATGATATTCTAATAGTACTTAATGATTTTCTTGTAGTGCCCGGTTAGAGTACCCCAAAATCTTAGCAAGACCCAAATTAGGAGCACTTTGCTCCTCACCCATGCCTAATGCTACATAAAGTTGTCCTTTTTTTGCGAGGCGAAAAGGGTGGGTGGGGCAATCAACATCTCCGAGCGTGACCAAAAACCCCTCTAGACCCTCGAGGCTCACTACAAGGGTAGACTAACCAAAGCTGTTATTTTTGCTCCACCGAAATGCAAACAGACGACCCCATCCCGTGTGAAGCGGTCCTTAATCAAGAAATTAGGACCATGGATAAATGTCCTATTGAAACTGAGAATAACCTTTTTAGACTTAATGGTGGTGTTTGGTATTGTTAAAACTAGCATTTTATAGATTGTAATTTGTAACAAAAATTGTGACTGTTGGATAAATATCGTAACTTTTAGCAAAAATAAAAAAAAATAATTATAATTTATAGCAGAAATTGTGAGTATTTAAAAAAGATTACAATTTATAACTCAGAATAGTAGTAAGAAGTTAAAAACTATCAGTTGTAGTTTTGCCAAGCACTCTCAATATTTCTTTCATTTGTGGCATGATTGGCTCAATTTGCCCTCCTTCAATGTGTGCGCAGTGCGATGTACGTGCAATCTTTGTTATGGTAATTCATTATTTTTTAATATTTTAAAAATAAAAACTATTTTTTTGAGATTTATGTAAAAAGTTATGATTAAATGATAAGTTATGTGTAGTTTTTCTTAAATTACATATTTGTATCTTATTAATTAAAACAGATATTGTTTTTACAACTTTACCGTTAATTTTATTCGTAGTAAGTTGTCGAATGCAAAATATATTAATTAACTAAATGTATAGAATTATTTTTCCAAAACTTTATTAATTAAATCTACAAAATCAAGTGTTGGGATATTTATAAACGGGCATAATTTTTTCTTTCATGAAGGAGCTACATTTATTTTCATTTGAATGGTACCTCCACTAGGGGTATATTAGGTAATTTAATTCTAATGAGACCTTGATTTGAAGGGGAAAAAAAAAAGAAATATGCAACTAATTATTCTAGGATTTTTATATATGGGACTCCATCAAAAAATATACAATTATTCTTTAGACTGATTAATTTTTAAAATTAATTTTACCACGATTAAGTTCACATGATTCTTTTGATACAAAAATTATAAATGCGCAAGGACAAGCAAAAAATAGTGCAATATTTTTTCTTCATAATACTACCTCCATTATTGAAAAGTGGTGGGTAGGGACCGACGCAGAATTTTATTTTAAAATTAGCCAATTGTTCTTGTAAATTTTTAAGAGAATATATATTAAATTTTAAAAAAAAATCTTATAAGGGTGAACCTATATAATTATTAAATATTTTGAATTAATACTATTATAATAGTGAATTTTTTCAAAATCTTGGGGAGACAACCGCCCCCATTCGCCCCCTTAGGCCCGTCTATAGTGGTGGGTGCCCACTAACGGCCATTCCCGGCTCGACTTCGATAATGCAATTTCGGGATCTACTATAAGAATTATAAAATAAAATTTTATTAGAGAATCCAAAATATGAATTTTATTTTTTAAATTATGTTTCATTTTATATAATAATTTTATAAAAGAAAGTAGCTTGATTTTTGTTACTTTTAATTTTTTTAGTTTTACAATTTTTACTATTTCTTAAAAATGGTTTTTAATTTGATATATACCTTTCTTTTACAATAATTTAAATTTGAAAAAAGAAGAAGAGAAAATAAGAGTGGATTGTAGTGGTTTAATTATTTGTACTAATATCTATAAATTTAAATAAAGTGAATTATTTAAAATAAGATGTAATTAATTATATTACATTCTAGTTTATTTTAGTTAATAAGATATGGTATTTTTAGTTAATTCAAATAAAAATAATTAATTTAATGGTTGAGTAGTTTAGACTTTCGGGTAAAATAGATTGAATTCTATAAAATCAAATTACAATTGATATATGTGATGACTAATTAATGACTTTTTGTTTGTTAAATTAATACTTGTGCAACCAACACTTCTTATTACGTTATGTGTTTTCTTAAAATTTCCCACATAAGTACATTATTTTAAATAATTCATTTGTTTAATTTATATATATTGTAACAAATAATTAAACCACCATAATCCACTCATATTTTCTCTTTCTCTTTTTTCGTAAATTATTGTAAAATATGTATCAAATTAACCCATTTTAAAAAAAATAGTAATAATAGTTAAACTAAAAAAGAAAAGTAACAAAAATCAAGCAACTCTTTTTATAAAAATATTATATAGAATAATACATAGTTAAAAGATAAATTTCATATTTTGGATTCTCTAATAAAATTTTTCTATTTTCTAGTTCTTATAATATATAGATCCGGAAATTGCATAATCGAAGTCGAGCCACATAACAACAAAAAATAGTTTTTCTAACGCAATAAAAATCTTCGGTAAAAATCTAATTGCGTAGGTACACACGTTTGCCGACAAAAAGCCTTGTGTCGGCAAGTCGTTGGCAAGAAGGTGTCAGGAAATTTTTTGTGCCGACGTAAAAATGTATGCGTCGGAAAATACTAAGACTTTAGCGACACAATATTTCATCGGTAAAAGTCTTAAAAGTTCGTCGGTACTACATTGTGCGTAGGCCAAATTGGTTAAAAATAAAGATATTTTAACAGTTTTGCCGACAAAGGGTCGGAAAAAATAATTAAGTTGTTTATATACTTTTGGCGATGAGTTACTTCATAGGCAAAAAAAAACTTCTATTATACAAATAAACTAAAAGCCAACCAACACTTCATACCTTATGTGTTTTCATAAAACTTTCCACATAAGTACATAATTTTAGGTAATTCATATTTTTAAATTTATAGATATTATAACAAATAATTAAACCACCACAATCCACTCTTACTTTCTCTTTTTTCGTAAATTATTGTAAAATGCGTATCTAATTAAAACACATTTTAAAAAATAGTAATAATAGTAAAACTAAAAAAATTAAAAGTAACAAAAATCAAGCTACTCCTTTTATAAAAATATTAAATAAAATAAAACATAATTAAAAGATAAAATTCATATTTTGGATTCTCTAATAATGTTCCATTTTTTAGTTCTTATAATACATCCCGTAATTGCATTATCAAAGTCGAGGCCAGGAATGGCCATTAGTGGACACCCACTACTTTTAATAAGGAAAATTTTGGGTTTAGTTCTCTTTTTTAATAGTAGTGCTAGATTTAGTCCCAGTACCTTTTTTTAATAGATTAGATCCCATCAAGTTTAAAATTATTTTATTATGTCTAATATATCCTTATTAAAGATATTATCTCTCACGATTTGAAATTTTTTTTAAGATTTTTCAAGAATGGCATATCCCTTAAATTAAGTAACTCCTCTCTCTCTCTCTCATAATTTGAAATCTCTTCAAAAATTTTTAAAAGATAGCGTATCCCTTAAATCAAGCAGCATCTCTGTGTGTGTGTGTGTGCACTAGGTGAAACCACTCGTCGCCATAACATATACAAACGATACATTTTTAAAACTATTTCACTATACACATAAATTTGATACATTATCAAATTCACAAAATCATTATTTTTGATATATGTTTCAACTCATCATAACCAAATGTGACCACTGATATATTTATCAATGGTTAGTGAAAATATTTTTATAAAGAATATAAACCACTGATACATTTATCAGTAATAAGTATCTGTTGCAACATCCTTTTATAACATAGTTTTAAATTGATAAAATGTATAAGTAGTTTAGATGAGCTGTGTGCATTTAGTAATAGCATACAACTGATAATTGTATCAGTATTCAACAGATAAGTACTTTCAAAATTGTTCAACACAGAATCTAGAACTGATAATTGTATCAGTTGCACACTGATCGTATAGAGAATATGCATCAAAAAAATCATTATTGTTGGTGATGGAGAAAATGGAAGAAAGGCAGTGGTGAACTAGAAACACCATGTTAGAGAGATGGTAGCAGATTAAATCTCATGCAAATTAGAGAGAGATGAAGAGTCAGAGTTAACAAGCGGCGGCGGCAGCGAGATCTGGAGTCGGTGATCTAGATATGGTAGTCGGCGATGGTAAGGAGCGACAGCAACGACGAGATATGGGTTGGTGGTCAAGATCTAAAAGGTCGGTGTCGGAGAGAAGCGGCAACAGTGGCAAGAAGCGGAGGCGGTGGCTCGAAGTGGCCAGCGCCGATTAATCTGGAAGCGACGAATGAGGGGAGGTGGAGGGGGGCAACGGGGGATGAAATCCCAAGTGATTCTCCTTGATCTCTTCCCCACATAATTTTCCATTCAAGGCTGTGAGAGAGAGAGAGAAGAATTGTCATTTTATCGTGATTTTAGGTGAATTTTCGGTTAATACAACCACATTTAAAGAGAAAATATATCACTGGTTGGCAAAAGGTATATTAGACCCAAAATTCAAAAATTTTAAAAAAATGACTAGACCCAATAAAAAAAGATTAGTAGGGACTAAAATTTTTACATTTAAAATTGGACTAAAACTCAATTAACTCTTTTAATAATTGAGACAATATTATAAAAAAAATATTGCACTATTTTTTGCTTGTCCATACGCATTCATAGTTTTTGTATCAAAAGAATCGTGCGAACTTAATTATGCTCCCGCGGTAATATTCATGTTAAAAATTAATTAGTCCTAAAGAATGATTGTATATTTTTAAATGGTAAAAAAAATATTAATATTTAAGTTTATAATCACTTCATTTATAGTCTTGTACAGCTAATATTTGTTAAAATTTAATGTTATATAGCAAGACTGTTATTGAAGGCACGCATACGTGAAAATACGCATTAGCAGGTGAAGTGGTACACGTACGTTAATTTCTTATACTGACTATTTATATTCGTCCATGCATAACAAGGATTTTTGCCAATATATTAGTAATTATAAGTATCGATTATAAGTTTAAGAAACCGACTAAATTGTCAAATTCGAGGCGTTCAAATTTGCAGTTGTTTAAAACTTTACCCTTTTTGAGTTGAGTTACTCATGCGGGTTTATACACCAAGTTTCCTCAACTTACAATAATACATTGAATTAGATCTGAATTCTAGCTATTAATTTACTTTAACCTTGTCACATTTAAACTAAAAACTTAGACTCGTTTTCACCCCAAAAAAAAACTATTTCAAGGTTAAGAATTCGAGCACGACAGTTCCCTTTTATTTGAGTCATAACTCATAAGCTATTTCTTGATATCAAATATGCCAAGAGCATTAAGTTGTATTTTGGACAATTACAATTCACATGTGAAGAGAATTTACAACCAGCAACAAATTATTAAGGTCATACTATGGAGTACTGATCTATCTGCTAAGTCACTTAAACAATCGTCTAAGACCTTCGATTTTAATGAAACCCATAATTTATAAGATCATTTATGATATATACATATAATTTGATATTAACTTTAAAAACAATTTATTGACAAAATGTAAATAAATATTATTTATTAGAACCAATAAAGCATTTTATAGTATAAACTATAGTACATGAACTTCAAAAACTTTTGTGATAATTGGTGTTGAGTACTTTGTTTAGGATTTCATTAGGGATAAGTCCTAATCACTAATTGTCTATTCTATCAGATCCTTTTTAAAAAAAAATCCTTTTTAAAAAAAAATCATTCAATTGTTGTCTCTTTTACCATTTTAACACATTTAATACGCAGTTGTATGTATTTTTACCAAGAGATTTAATTACTATGATTTTCGAAGTTTACAACTTTTTTTTTCAATGTTCTAAATGTTATCATTTTTTTGGTACATAACTAAATTATAAAAAATGAAAACCAACATTTGTATTTAAACATTTTTTGGAATGTATTTGTATTCTCATTTCGTGTGTTGTTATTTTCTCATTTGCGGCAACATATATATAACAAACATAGATTTGTAGGTTCTATTTTCTCGTTTCCATGTTTTTGTTCTGTTGCAGAAAATGAGAGTTTTTAGAAGTGCAAATATTCTAAATGTTCTCATTTTTGGCAATTAATCAAAATCTTGGAAAATGAGAACCTAGATTCTGATTTTGCCAATATATTTGTATTCTCATTTTTTATATGTTTCTTTTATCTCATTTGTGGCAACATATTAATCTGGATTGTGTAGGTTTATAATTGTTCGTATCTTTCATCACTATCGATCTTGGACTTGCTTGCCATTTTCACCATTTTTTTTTGCATCGACTTCGAATGATCTTCCCCTCCAAATTGTGTTTGGCCATTTTCCAATTTGTTGTCTTGTTTTTAGGAGCCGTTATGATTTATGTCTGCAACATCTTCGTGCATGTGATACAAATAAAATGAGAGCATTTTCGGTACGCAAAATATAGAATGAGACTTATACATATCATGGAATAAATATTTTAACGGGACTAATCCTTAAATAATGTTGCAAATAGGACTTGGGGTTGAAAGGCCCATAAAATATTGACAAAATTCAAAAGCATATTATTTAGTAGGCTTAAAAATTAAATAGTTTAGGCCAAATTAAAATTAATAAATCTTACATTAGAAGAAAAATTATGTGGATTAGCACTATTATTAATTAAAAAAATATATTAAAAAAACTTGACTGTAAAATTTTAATTAATAGTTTTATATTTTGAATTGTGAAAAATTGCAATAAAATAAATCTAAAAGTGAAAGGCCTCAATCTCAAATATTGTCCAAGGTTCCCAAAATGATCAGGCCCCACGGGTGATAATAAGATCTCAAAGATGCCGATAAAAGTGTGCATAGTTACAAAAGGACAATATGTGCAAGATACGATTATAATTATCTAGTCCTTCTATACTTTTATATCCCTGTAAACTATTTTGTCAGTTCTGAAAAGAGATTTTCACCAACTTTAAGTCTGTATCATATATGTTAAATTTTAAGTTTGCTTTTTATATTTCATAACTTTAAGTCACATTATGTCCTTTTCTTACTTTTAACAATAATCTTGGCACGTGAATCATTGTCTAAACATCGAAGGGCCTGCCAGAAACCTAAAGTAGTTTAATTTTAGGGATAATTACACTTACCTCCTATGAGATTTAAGTTTATTACAGAGATTTCTTATGTGGTCTTTAAAATTATACTAGTCTCATATGAAATTTAATTTTAACATCAATTGCACTTTAACTGTTAAAATTTTCGTTAAAATTTAACGAAAATCGCCCATCCCACTCCAAAACCACAATTCAAACCACATTTTTCTCCCAATACCATCTTTTCTACCCCAAAACTATCTTTTTCAAAACATCCATTCCATTGAAATTTGGGGTGGGAATGATAGTTTGGGGAGGGGGAAATGTGGTCTGA
>JAOTRH010111925.1:0-47289 GCA_034768845.1 Heliamphora exappendiculata | reverse complement strand
TCGCCACTTAGTTTTTGAGAAAAACTAAGAAAAATAAAATTGGCTACTAATCTTTAAAACGTTAACCAGAGAAAGAGGGTTTGGGGGCTAAGTTACGAATCGGGAAAGGTGTTAGGCACCCCGTTCGTCCAACCACAAGGTTGGCCTCTACTGATCATCATTGGTTTTTTAACAAAATTTCGCAAATACACACAAATATAGAAGATAGAGGCAAAGAGAGAACATCCAAAATCAAATATGAAAATACATAAGATATGTACATAGCAATCCAAATTAGAGAAAGTAAAGGAATTAAATCCAAAATCCTATATCATGTAATTTCTATCTAAATGATACATAGAACATATCCACATGCAATATTTACAAAAATAAACTAAGCTAGCATGGTTTGAATAAAAGAATAATAAAATATATGGTTGAAAATATTAAAATTACTTAAATATGAATTGTTAATAAAATAAACTAAACTAATCTAAACATGCATTTTGAAGAAAATAACTAAAACATGAATATTACCAAAATGAACTAAACTAGCATTAAAGAAAAACTAAATATAAAAGATGTGTAAGAATTCTAAAAGAAAGTCTGTTAATAAAAAAAATGAAATGAAAATTTTATAGCAAAGAGAATTTGGAGATTTAAGGTTGAAGAAAAGGTCATAAAAGAAAAATTATACTAAAATGAAAAGGTTAAAAAATATTTATTAGATTATTGAAAAAAAAATCTAACTATTTACATTTTAAAAGAAAATAAAAGAAAGAGGAAACAAAAAGGAAGAAAATTACACTAATGGTATTGAAATGTAGCTTAAAAGATTTTTATGATTTTTATTAGTTTAATGACATGAAAGAAAATGAAGCCAAAAGAAAAAGAAAATAAAGCTAATAATAATGAAAAGAAAGTAAAAGAAAATGCTAAAAAAGGAAGCTATATTAACATTAAAAAAAATGAAGAATGAATGCTAGACAATTAAATTCATGCTAACAAAAGAAATTAAACAACACTAAAAGAAAATGGGAAAGAAAAAGAAGATAAAGGAATACACTAGTAAATAAAATTAAACTAATACTAAAAAAATGAAAGGAACCAAAATATAACTATTTAATTATCAAATATGAATATAGTATTGGCAACTATATTCATATTTATGTAAGTGTATTATTATAACAATTAACAACATTGATTGGTTGTAATTGTCAAAACATATTAGCACTATTTTAATGAATTAATTAAAGAAAAAAAATAACAAATGCGTTAAGTGTGAATGTGAGAAAATTAATAACTAAAGAAGTAAATAAAGCAACTAAATTACATGAAGTAAACAAGATAAATGGAAGGAATATGCAAATTGAAATTGAATTTTAACTCGGTTACTCCAAAAGAAAGGAGTTGGAGTTAGGAAGACCGGGGATCCAAACGAGGTACCTGAATCGTGGAATCCTCAAATTGGGGAACGTGCTTCAATCCTCATATGATGATTCCAAGCTAGGGCTTCAAATGTAGGAATTGAAGGTTTGGGACTCGGTATTTTGGCAAGGCTTCGGCGTAGGGGCTCAAAATTGCTCGGCGTCTCGACAGAGCTTCACTCTCAAAAACTCTTACACCAACTCTGTCCTTGAAAATGTACCAGGGGTACGGTATTTATAGAGTTCTTCAGCCAATGAGGTGCTGGCAAGTTTTAGGGACACGTCAAGTCATTTGGAGTTGGTGGTCGTCACAATGCAAGTTGGCGGTCGCCATGTTTTTGAAAGGTTCTACAAAGTTCTATGGCGGTCGCTATGATGGAAGTTGGCGGTCGCCATGATAGATTGTGGCGGTCGCCATATTTGGCTAGGATTTCTACAAAGTTCTATGGTGATCGCCATTGTGAGAGTTGGTGGTCGCCATACTTGAGCAGCAAGTTTTGAAGGTTCGACAAAATTTCATTGGTTTGATGGTTTTGGGTTCAAATACCAGGCTTGGATCACTTTCCAAGAATCGAACTGAGTTACTATTCCATATGTTTTCATCATCGAATTTGCCTAAGATTGGGCATGGTCAAATTGGGGTGTTTATAGTTGCCCCTTTTTGATATAATTTGCATAGTAATGCAGGAAGCAGGTTATATTAAAGACCCGGAGACAACAGCCATTTGACCGAGCTGTCAATCTTAGGCTACAAACACACAAGCATGCATATGATGTCGGTAGTACTCGAATTTTAATTGAGCTGCCTACGTACCCCTTTGTAAGGGATCAGACCAAAACGTAGTTCATGGGGTAAAATGCAATGACGTAAGATAAGAAATATGATGCATGATATGTGTCGTGTAATGCAATCATGTATAATGCAAGAAAGATATCAATCAATTTTAGGTCGCGAAAGGACCGAGGAGTCAGTTTAGGGTCATGAAGAGGATCGGCGAGTCAGTTTAAGGTCATGAGTAGGATCGACGAGTCAGTTTAGAGTCATGAGGAGGACCTACGAGTCAGTTTAGGATCATGAGGATGACCGAGGAGATTAATAGTCCCTTACTGTCAGCTGCTGCTCAACTATGGGATCCGTAGTCTCACGTCTTTCGATTTGGCCTTGAAGAACTCTGCCTCACCGTAGAGGAGTTTGCTACCATTTTGGACCTAACTTCGTGGAGTTCTGTTGTTGTTCCTACTCCCTTTCTTTTTGCTCGGCAGCAGGTGGTGCAACTCTGTGGTTAATCTAAAATGGAAGCTTCTCTTCTGACATCAGGTGATTGTCTTGACATTTCATGGCTTATTGAAAGGTTTCATCTTGCCGGTGATCTTAGCTATCTTGACTTTCAATTGTGGCGTTGTTATGCACTTTGCCTCTTCCTCCTTACCCAGTATCTCCTCGTCCCCTCTAATGGGCGAGTTAGTTGTGCCCTGGTTGACATTGCTAGCCAAATGTGGATGGAGAAGGACTTTATGCCCCTTGTTTTGGCAGAGACACTGCTGGGTCTCGACACTATCCATCACGGTGAGACTATTGTCTCTACTGGCAGCCCTTTACTTCTTCAGGTAAGCTTAACATCTTCCTCTGTATCAAGCTTTCTGTCATACCGCAAAGCCTTTCTCTTACTCTTTTAACTCTTGCTACATATCTTGCTGATGGAGAAGGTGAACCTTGTACATAAGCCTCCCACTGATAGGCAAAATGCTGCTTCTTTCCTTTACCGCCCCTGTTATCATATGTGTGACACCAAGGCAGCTTGGCATCAGTATCTTTCCTCTCTGACCAGCCCAGACATTACCTGGCAGTGCGCCTGGTGGCGGATTTCGACTATGACTCTGACCACTATGGATCAACCTGGTGTTATACTGGTCGGCCTTTGTCAAACTACCTTTTATTACCCACATCGGATTATGCGGCAGTTCGGTCGCTATCAGACCATCTTTCCCAGCATCCGAGCCCGTTTGTTCTCATCTACGCTGCGGGCCCCATTTTTGTCATCGTATCAGGACGCCTGGCCATCTCGCTCACGAATGGAGATGCAGGAACTGTATTGTCCCGAGCTTTCTACTGAGTACACAGCGTGGTTCCTACAAGATAGAGAGAAGAAGGACAAGAAAGAGCGGAAATAAGCGGTAAAGAGGAGAAAGATTTGAGGATTTCTGCTTCATCTTGAAAAATTTCATAGCTTTCATATTTATTTTGTAGAGTTTGGGACTTGCGTGCTCTTTTTTTCTTTTCAAAACTTTGTTACTCAAACTAAAATCCCACATTATATTCAGGAAGGTTCAAAGTTATCTAAAGTCTTTTGATTCAATTAAATGACTTTATTATTAGAATTCAGAAACAAATTTGTATTGGTTTTACTCAGATCCAAAGATGGTTAAAAACAAAAAATGTGGCCGGACTTCTTTTAAAAGAAGCTGCCTACGTATCCCAAAAGGATGGAATCAGGCCATACCGTAGTTCGGACTCGGTTTGCACTCGGGTATTGACACTCCTTTTTGTGATGTCCTAACTTTTTCCAAAGTCGCGCTTTTGGGTTTTCGGCCTTGTGGGCTGCTTCAACTTTTACCTAAGTTGCCTTTTCGATTTTTAACTCAGCGAGCTTTTATTTTATCTTTATTTTTACCTCAAGAATAGTATTTTTTGGGCTGGTCGAGGTTAACCAGAGTGGAGAACACATTGCCATCCAAATTCATAATAATGACTGTACCACCGATCATGATGGTTTTGATTAGAAACGGTTCGGACCAGTTTGGCTTGAACTTGCCTCTCGGGTCGAAGATAGGAGCTCTGATTTCCTTAAGAACCAAATCTCTTTCTCTAAGATCCCGGGTCTTAACCTTCTTGTTGAATGCTCGAGCTATTCTTCTTTGGTAACCTTGTACATGAAACAGAGCCTGCAGTCTTCTTTCATCAAACAAGAGCAATTCTTCAATCCGATTCCTCTTCCATTCTGCTTTTCAAATACCGACCTCGGCCATTACTCTTATTGAAGGGACTTCCACCTCAATGCGAAGCACAGCTTTCATCCCGTATACTAGAGAGTATGGTGTAGTTCCTGTTGAAGTTCTGATCGACGTTATGTATTCCCAAAGTGCAAATGGTAGATGCTCCGGCCAATTCTTGTGTGAGTTGATTGTCTTTTGTAGAATTTTCTTGATATTCTTATTTGCCGCCTCGATTGCTCCATTGGTCTGTGGCCGATATGGTGAGGACTTATGGGCTATTATCCGATATTCCTCGAAAAGTTCTAGAACCTCTCCTTGGAAATGTGAACCATTGTCTGAGATGACCTCATGTGGGACTCTGTACCGGCAGATGATGTCTTGCTTGATAAACATAGCAATATGGGAGGCTTTCAATATCGAGTAGGAGGATGCTTCCACCCGCTTGGTGAAATAATCAATGGCCACTAAGATAAACTCATGTCCATTGGATGCCTTCAGTATTACTCTGCCACTCAAATCGATGCCCTATACTGAGAATGGTCATGGTGACGTCAGGTTGTATAGCTGAGACGGGGGAACGTGCATAAGGTTTGCTTGAATCTGACGCTTATGACACCTCTGCACAAATTGGATACAGTCTGTCTCTATTGTCATCCAAAAGTATCCTTGTCGTAGGATTTTCTTGGCAAACATATTTTCGCTCATGTGTGGCCCACAAACTCCTGCGTGTATTTCTTTCATCAATTTTTGGCCCTCTTCAGTGTTTACACACAACTTATTCACTCTAGAATGTCCTCGTTTATATAATCTTCCATCGCAAATGACAAATTGTGCAGATAGTCTTCGTATTTCCCTTTTATCCTTCTTTCTGGCAAACTTAGGATACTCTCCCTTTTGCACGAAGTTCTGAATGTCGAAAAACCATGGAAGATCGTCGGTGTTATTCTCAATTGCGGCTGTCATTTCATATGCCTGCCTTCTTTTCTGTTCAATTATCAAGGGCCTCATTTGGACTCTGGGCGGTATGTCAATCATGGATGCTAGGGTGGCCAGTGCATCGGCGAACTTATTCTGCAATCTTGGCATATGGGTAAAGATTATTGATTCAAAGGACGATATCAGCTTCTCTATCTCCTGATTGTAGAGAATCAAAGTTACATCCCTGACCTTCCATTCTCCTTTAGCATGTGAGACCACTAGTGCTGAATCTCCGATGACTTCCAGCTTCCTTACCCCTAGCTCTAGGGCTGTCTCCAATCCGGCTAAACATGCTTCATACTCAGCTTGATTGTTAGTGACTTTAAAATTGAGCTTTAATCATAAGGGGACGTGTGACTCGTCGGGAGTGACAAAGAGGACTCCTATTCCATAGCCATATTGGTTATATGCGCCATCGAAATATAGAGTCCACTTGTCATCCCCGACTTCCATCAGCTGTTCGTCAGGAAACTGAAACTCCGTGTCTTCACCTCATTCAACTGGTTGGTCGGCCAAAAATTCTGCCACTGCTCTGCCTTTGACTGACTTTCGGGTAACATACTGGGGATCAAACTCAGATAATAACAGCAACCATCGGGCCAGCCATCCTGTCATTACCGACTTTTCAAATAGATACTTCAACGGGTCCATCCGAGAGATGATGTTCACTGTGAAAGACAGCATGTAGTGCCTTAATTTTTGGAAAGCCCAAACCAAGGCCCAGCATTTCTTCTCCAGTGGCGTGTATTGTATTTCTGACCCTGTCATCTTCTTGCTTAAGTAGTAGATAACTTTTCCGATTCCAGTGTCACCTTCCTGCGCCAGCATACCTCCCATAGCTGAATCAGTCACTGATAAATAGAGGATCAGCGGCCTGTCAGGTTCGGGAGAAGCTAGAACATGAGGGTTTTGCAGGTATTATCGCACAACATCGAAGGCATCTTGGCGTTTATGATCCCATTCGAACTGGACTCCTTTCTTTAGTAGACGGAAGAGCGGCTCACAGGTAGTGGTCAGTTTTGCAATGAAATGACTAATAAATTGTATTTTACCCAGAAAGCCCCTGACTTCTCATTCGATCTTTAGAGGAGGCATTTCCAAGATTGCCTTGATCTTTGAGGGATCCACTTCAATGCCTCGTTGAGTGATCATGAATCCAAGCATTTTTTCGGCAGTAACCCCGAAGGCACACTTTTGTGGATTGAGCATCTTGTACTTTCGAATCCTTTCGAAGAAATTTTACAGTGCTGTGATGTGGCCATCCCGATCCTTAGACTTTACTATCATATCGTCTACGTACACTTAGACCTCCTTATATATCATGTCATGCAGTAAGGTAGTGGCAGCCCTTTGATAGGTTGCCCCTGCATTCTTTAGACCGAATGGCATCACATGATAACACTAGGTGCCTCAAGGTGTGGCGAATGTCGTCTTTTCTCTGTCTTGGGGTTCTGTCAAAATCTGGTTGTACCTGGAGAAGCCATCCACGAATGATAACAAATCATGTCCCGTTGTACTGTTTACTAAGACGTCGATGTGCGGCAGTGAAAAATCGTCTTTCGGGCTGGCCTTATTGAGATCTTGAAAATCCACGCAAACTCGGATACGACCGTCCTTCTTCAGAACTGGCACTATATTGGCTACCAATTTCGGATACTCGGTTACCATTAGGAATCCAGCGTTGATATACTTGACAACTTCTTCTTTGATCTTCAGAGTGCATTCTGGTCGAATCCATCTTAATTTCTGTTTAACCGGTTTAGCATCAGGGTATAAGGGGATATGGTATTGGCTAATGTCAGGATCAATTCCGAGCATATCCTCGTAAGACCATGCGAATACATCTTTAAATTCTTTTAATAAAGTTATTAACTATTCTCGCTCAACTGAGGATAAAGAAGAACCGATTTGAACATTTTGCGGGTTAGTTTCATTACTCAGATTTATTGATAAAGTATCTTCAATTATTGGTTGGGTGCGCATTTCTTCTTCTCTTTTTATTAAAAGTTTTATTTTTTTGGAGATATCCCCGTTGAATTCAAAATCGTCGGAAAGCGTATGAAATAAATCAAACAAAGCAGAGTAACCAGAAATTTTGTTCATTTCATTAAAAACCGAGGGGATTACAAACTCGATGGTAAAAGCTAGGAGAGGAGCACCAACAGATGTGCCCTCGATTACATATTTTGACTCAAGCTTGGACTCAGGATAGACAACCTGCGTATTATAAGACTTGAGGGTCCAGTTTTTCACTTCTTTTGCAGCCGCGTTGACGATGAGCTTGGTGCAATCTGCGGGTGCGCTAAAGCCCATCATGGAGCAGTCTGATTCACTTATACACAGCTAAGCCATCTTCTCGTTGAACAGCACTCCCATATCAGTACCGTCAAGCTTGCCGGCCCAATCTTCTTCCTGAACCTTCTTTTCTTCCTTCTTTCCTTCCACTGTTTCTTCCTCTTCCATGTCACACAGCTGGTGGTTGAAAAAGATATCCAACCCTGGCAGCTTTTGATTGGTTTCTTCGTCAATCCATGGCTTTAAAAAATCGCAATACGAGAAATCTTCTCCTTCCTTGACAAAGTACCCATTGAGCGTTCCGGAATAATTTGCCTTTTGCCCCCTTCTAGGTCCACCTTCCAGATCTTCTTCCGTTGATTTATACCTGAAACCAAAACGATGCAAAGCTGGCAATACTTGAATGGGCTTCGGGATACCTTGCTGTTTACGCCCTAATCCCATGCCCGGGAAGAAGGACATTTTCCTCATCATTGTTACAGCCCGCGGGTTGACATACCTTTCTTCTTCATTCATCAGCATCTGAATAGCTTGTTCTTCATCAAATCGAAAACCATTGAGCAACACATCATCTTCACTATGCTGAACTTCCAACAGAGTTATGCCCTCTCCTCCTCTCGGAGGGTGAATGTTGTCTTCTCCATGGATAGTCAAAACTGCCCCGTTCTTTATCAATTTTAATTTTTGGTGAAGGGTAGACGGTACTGTCTGGACATTTGGGTCATGTAGCCACGGCCTGTCCAGCAGCAGATTGAAGGAGGCTGGCACGTCTAGCACGTGAAACTCAACTAACGTCTCCAGAGGTTCTATTGAAACGGCAAATGACACCAGTCCTAGTACAACCCTTCTTGTGTTGTCATAGGCTCGCACCCCTTGATTGCAGGGAGTGAACTGGTCTGGCCTCAGCCTTAAGCAGACGGCATTTCTTAATGGGCAAACGTTTAAGGCAGACCCATTATCAATGAGGGTTATCGGGACACATTTTTTTAGGCACTTGACGGTGATGTGAAGCGGCTTGTTATGACTTTTTCCTCCAGCAGGCAAATCCTTATTAGAAAAGAAAATGACTTTTGGTTCGGCGATTGATAGAATAAGCCCAATGAGCTGCTCGGGGTTGCATCTATTGGGACACTGACCTTGTTCAACACCCTCAAAATAGCTTGCTTGTGCTTATGCGATGCCATCAATAAGCCTCAGATACTGATGTTAGCTTACGTCTTTTTCAACTGTCTCAATATAGCATCATCCTCCTCCTCTTGCTCTGTTTCTTTCCCTTTTCCACTTGGCTATCCCTTCTCTAGCTGAGCTGGTTTAACATGTCGTCCACTTCTAGTTAGGTGTTCCACGTTGTCTTCGGGATCTCATAATCCCGACATCACATTATTAGTCTGTCTCACTTCGTCTACTTGCAGAGGGATTTTAAATGCCCACAAATCATTTAGGTCACTAATGGCTACCCTTTCCCTTCTTTCCTCATCATCTTCAATAGCCCATGTATTATCAATTTTCTCCCAGATATCCTCTTTAATAAAATTTACTTCCTATTCTCGAGCAGCCCAAAAATCAATTCACTCTACTCCATCTAATTTCAACACGATTCTTACCAGCCAGTAGGGCTACATCTCATCGACGTACACTTTCTCCTCAAAAAGTTGGGGAAGGGTGATTCCATCAAGCACATGGCTAAACCCATAAGGACGACTCGGGTAATCCAATGGCCAGTCATCTTCTTCGTTGCGCTCCTTCTCTTGTTAGTAGATTTGGGTTATCGGTTGATACCATTTTCAGGCATTATCATTCCATTCTTCCATCCTGTCTCGACTGCCTCTAATCGTCATGAATGAGCATGCTGTCTGATCCTCGGTTGTTGAAACTTGAGGGCGTGGTAGGTGTGCTGAATAGATGTGCTGACTCAGGTCCTTCGATTCCCCCAAAGACATGTAATTTACCCCAGCCTGCGTGGCATGATTTGGCAGTGGGTTAGTAGTGACATTCGATTTTGGGGTGACAGATGGTGGTGGGATTACCTTGTTGTTGATGAGGTTCTAAATCTCATATCGGAGCCTCATGCACTTATCAGTTAAATGCCGAGGACCTTGGTGAAAGGCGCAGTATTGAGAGGCATTAAACCTCAGCGGTAAAGGATTGGGTACAAGCATGGGGTCTAATGGTTGATGAGCCCTTTCTCAACGACTCGATTCAGGGCGGTGGATAAAAAAATGTTAAGGGGAGTAAACACCCTTCTTGGATTTTGTTGTTGTTGGCTATTATCTGACTGTTGGCCAGTATTGGATTGCTGGGCGAAAGAGGATGGGTTCAGCAAGTTTACGTCATTTGAGAGAGACACAAGGTTGGTGGTAGCAGAGTGGTTTTGGTTATTTTTTGGGAAGGTCCTCCTGGGCTTCTGGCTCGGCTCAACTTTCTTGATATCTCCTGATTGAATTTCATCTTTTATCTGAACCCCAGCATCAAACAACTGTTCAAATGTGGAGAGTGGTTGTGTGATTAAATAACGCTTCAACGGGGTCTGCAGACTCTTCATTACTATCCTCACATGTTCTTTCTCAGCTGGCCGGTTTGTCATCTTGGCGGCCTTACCTTTCCACCGGGTCAGGAAATCAATAAAAGATTCCCTGCTCTCCTGTCAGGTCGTTTTGAGCTCTCAGGTAGTTACATCCAGTTGGACATTGTAACTATACTGGCTGATGAAAGCCGTTGCTATGTCTTTCTAAGTTCTAGTTTTGGCTACGTCAAGGGAGAAGAACCATTTCTAAGCTGCCCCAAAGAGAGATCGGTGAAAGAGCTAGGCCTTCAACCGGTCATCAATCCCCATCGGCGATAGGGTACCAACATACATTCGGAATTCTAGGATCTCCGGTTCCATCGAACTTTTTCATGTCCGGCATTTTGAACTTTTTCAAAAGTTTAGCTTCTAGGAACTGACATAGCCCTCCAATTCCTAGCATGTATTCTTCGATCCCTTCAGCCTTTCTAAGGACCTTCTCCATCCTGTCGATCTTCTCCATCAGTGTAGATTCTCTAGACTGCGCAGTGTTTTCTTCGTCAACTATCACCTGCCGAGGGTTCCGTGGTGGTGGTGGAACAACTTGGGGTCCATCGGGGACTTGATTGTCATCTCAAAAAGTCTTCGGCGTTCTCATTCATGTCATCTGGTTATCCATTCACAACATGGATACGGGCCTGAATTGCCCAGATCTGCGCCTGACATTGCACTTGAGCCTGGGTCTGTTACTCTACGACTCTTTGTATATCAGTAATTGCCCTCATTACGGCTGCCAGATTCACCTCATTTTTTGCCATTTCAGCTGACTCAGTTAGCTATTCGGATATCCTACAAGTCTCCCCGATCCTGACCTTACCCAAATGTGTGTTGGATGTACTTTTCTCGGCCTAATGGTAAACTCACAAAGAACACCTGAATTGTAAAAGCAGAATACTCAGTATCAAACAACCTCCTGAACGGATATTCTGACAACAGATAGCAAATATTTTGGATACCCAAAGCAGCGAACCATGAGCAGGTAAACACGGAGACTGAAACAATGCCCCGGCTGGGTACATACTGGCAGCATATCAATAGGACAACCCGGGATGACGGCTAAGGAGAAGATTAACCAACTTCTAAAGAGAAGGTTTATCTAAACGGTCGGCACTCCGGTAAGAACATAGGACTAGACTAAGAAGACCGATTTGACCTAAAATTTTTTAAGAAAAAGCGGACAGCATAACGGTAAGAACTATATTTCACAGGTATGATAAGGGTAGCCTAAACTAAGGTGGAGGAAACCAACTACCCGGGAAGAACGCAGAAGAGAGAGAAATTACCTTAGAAGTGTTAAAACAAAATACGGGCATGACCCCGGAGAGAAAACTATGGTAAGAAAAATCAAATATGGTGAGAAACAAAACCCGAGTAAGAACCCAAAAGAAAAGCTAGCCTAAGTAAAGGATAACAGAAAATTTGGGCCGAACCCGGGAAAGGAACTAACCTAATCCGAACAAATAATCCTAACAATACGCAAGCAGAACATACAATAAAGAAAAATACATTATCCTAACAAGGTCAATAGTACCTAAAGGAGAGTTCTAAGTTCACTATATGCAAAAAGCCGATTTTGGTCAATTAAACAGGGTACCTTCTGAATAGAGTATACACCTCCCAAGCAAAACATGGTCAAACAGTACGCCCAAACTCTCTTACTGCACCTATGATAGCGTACAGTCAGCAAAAGTTGCCGGCCTCCTCAACAATCCCTAAAACGGATTAACGTTCAGGGCATCAGGTCGACCAGGCAGGGGGTTTTGAAGAACAATGCATATGCATGCGAAAATACAAATGAGAAATTCTTATTAAGAACTAATGTTGTTTTTGAGTCTAGCCCTCTTTTATAGTTTTAAAAACCAGTCCCCAGCGGAGCCGCCAAAAAATAATGTGGCTTTGGGATTTGGGAGTCAATTTGAAAAATGTTCAAAAATAAGAAATTCAAAGAATGTTTAAAAAAATCTTTTAACAGCTTAAAAACTAAATTTTGAAAACCTATTTTGTTGAAAATAGAGTCGCTACTTAGTTTTTGAGAAAAACTAAGAAAAACAAAATTGACTACTGATATTTAAAACGTTAACCAGAGAAAGAGGGTTCGGGGGCTAAGGTACGAATCGGGGAAGATGTTAGGCACCCCGTTCGCCCAACCATAAAGTTGGCCTCTACTAATCACAATTGGTTATTTAACAGAATTTCGCAAATGCATACAAATAAAGAAGATAGAGGCAAAAAAAATATCTAAAATCAAATATGAAAAATATATACGATATATACATAGCAATCCAAATTAGAGCAAGTAAATGGATTGAATCCTAAATCCTATA
The DNA here is from genome assembly GCA_034768845.1 of Heliamphora exappendiculata. Classification (NCBI taxonomy): domain Eukaryota; kingdom Viridiplantae; phylum Streptophyta; class Magnoliopsida; order Ericales; family Sarraceniaceae; genus Heliamphora; species Heliamphora exappendiculata. The sequence continues at coordinate 34,729 of JAOTRH010111925.1, read as the reverse complement.
GTATACAATTTCTGTCTAAAGGATACATGGAATAAACACACATGCAATATTTACAAAAATAAACTAAGCTAGCGTGGTTTGAATAAAAGAATAAAAAAATATGGTTGAAAATGTTAAAATTACCTAAACATGAATTGTTAATAAAATAAGCTAAACTTATCTAAGCATACATTTTGAAGAAAATAACTAAAACATGCATGTCACCAAAATGAACTAAACTAGCATTAAAGAAAAACTAAATATAAAAGATGTGTAAGAATTTTAAAAGAAAGTTCGTTAATAAAAAAATTGAAATGAAATTTTTATAGTAAAGAGAATTTAGAGATTTAAGGGTGAAGAAAAGGTTATAAAAGAAAAATTATACTAAAATGAAAAGGTTAAAAAATGTTTATTAGATTATTAAAAAAGAAAACCTAACTATTTACATTTTAAAAGAAAATAGAGGAAAGAGAAAATAAAAAGGAAGAAAATTACACTAATGGTAATGAAATGTAGCTTAAAAGATTTTTATGATTTTTATTAGTTTACTTACATGAAAGAAAATAATGACAAAAGAAAAAGAAAATAAAGCTAACAATAATAAAAAGAAAGTAAAAAAATATGCTAAAAGAGGAAGCTACATTAACATTAAAAGAAATGAAGAATGAATGCTAGACAATTAAATTTATGCAAACAAAAGAAATTAAACAACACTAAAAGAAAATAGAAAAGAAAAAGAAGATAAAGGAATACACTAGTAAATAAAATTAAACTATTATTAAAAAATATGAAAGGAACCAAAATATCACTATTTAATTGTCAAATATAAATATAGTATTAGCAACTATATTCATATTTATATAAGTGTATTATTATAATAATTAATAACATTGATTGGTTGTAATTGTTAAAACATATTAGCACTATTTTAATGAATTAATTAAAGAAAGAAAATAATAAATGCGTTAAGTGTGAATGTGAGAAAATTAATAACTAAAGAAGTAAATAAAGCAACTAAATTACATGAAGTAAACAAGATAAATGGAAGGAATATGCAAATTGAAATTGAATTTTAACTCGGTTACTCCAAAAGAAAGGAGTTGGAGTTAGGAAGACCGGGGATCCAAACGAGGTACCTGAATCGTGGAATCCTCAAATTGGGGAACGTGCTTCAATCCTCAGATGGTGATTCCAAGCTAGGGCTTCAAATGTAGGTATTGGAGGTTTGGGACTCGGTATTTTGGCAAGGCTTCGGCGTCGGGGCTCAAAATTGCTCGGCGCCTCGACAGAGCTTCACTCTCAAAACCTTTTACACCAACTCTATCCTTGAAAACGTACCAGAGGTACGGTATTTATAGAGCTCTTTAGCCAATGATATTTTTCTACGTTTTGGGGACACGTCAGGCCATTTGGAGTTGGCGGTCGCCACAATGCAAGTTGGCGGTCGCCATGTTTTTGAAAGGTTCTACAAAATTCTTTGGCGGTCTCCATGATGGAAGTTGGCATTCACCGTGATAGAATGTGGCGGTCGCCATATTTGGCTAGAGTTTCTACAAAGTTCTATGGCGGTCGCCATTGTAAGAGTTGGCGGTCGCCTTACTTGGGCAGTAAGTTTCGAAGGTTCGACAAAATTTTATTGGTTTGAAGGTTTCGGATTCAAATACCGAACTTGGATCACTTACCGAGGATCGAACTGATGCACTATTCTACCTGTTTTTATCATCGAATTCGTCTAAAATTGGACGGGATCAAATTGCGGTGTCTACAATCATGCCCCATTACTGCTTTCGGGTATGGTAGCACGACCCGTTCAGTTACACAAACTCTTCTTCTCTTTCAAATGTTTGCAGACGTGCAAAGAAAAAGAGGCGTCCTGCAAGTGAATCTCTCCATCCTTTCCAATCATGGTGCTCAAGGTCAACTTCTCTTCCCAACAGCTATTTGCCCTCTCCATTTCATCTATGATCTGCATCTTATACAACTTCTTGGTTTCTTGATTGAACCTCCTTTTTTCTTTTGTTCTTATGAATTCTTATCAGTCGACGATGATCTGAATTGATAATTCCGAATGGATGCGAAATGGTGATTACTCCCCCATAAGGTTTCAAACCCAAGCCAACGCTGTTATTCTAATTTGCGGAGCCAAAACCCTAGTCTTCCCACAATTGTTTAACTGTCCGATTCATTTTTTTAGGGTTTGTATCTGATGTGAGTGATGAAATGTTTTGGATTTGTAGTCTAATCTGAAGAATACGATGGGTGTTGTAACAATGGAAATTAGCTTCTTCGCTTGGCTATGCTTTCATGATTGCTTGGAATAGTTTTGATTGCAATGGGAATTCAATTGCTGTTTCTGGCGTTATGTTCATTATTCTTCTTGGCACAATCACAAAAGATTTGGTAATTAGAAATTTAAAATATAAAGCAACGCGGCAGTGCATCTAATCTTTGAACTTGAAAAGAGTTAGATATATGTAGAAAATCAATTTGTATGCTTTCGGAGTTAATGAAACTACAAACTCGGTTGGTAGCATATTGAGTTTTATGTGTGAACACTTACTGTTTATTTTTAAGTTATTTCAGATATCATCCGCAAACAACTAATGGGATTCAATAAGATAGAAGAGATAAATAATACTGGGCATCTCAATAATTTTTTTTAATATTAGAAAATTATGAATAAGATTATGTGTATAGTGAGAGGTTTGGTTCATATTTTGTGAAACTCGAATAAAAAATGGGATGAAAGTTATAGAATTATTGTAGACAGTTGGATCAATAGAAATAATACTGGAAGGTTCTAGATTAGAATTAGTTACCTTGGAATAATATGTAATTACCAAACTATTAGTCTGAATTCCACAATACAAATGTGGGACTATCTACCCCAAAGAGAAAGAAAAAATTAGTGCACCTCAATTGCTAATTCCACCATGGAGGCCGAATACGTGGCAGCTTTTGAAGCATCCAATGAGGTCGTTTGGCTCAGGAACTTCTTGTCGGATCTAGATGTGTTGCATTCAGTGCAGTCGGCTTTTACATTTTATTGTGACAATAGCGGACATGTTGTAAACTTGAAGGAGTTAAGAGTCCACAAGAAAGAAAAACACGTTGAGCGTAAGGACCACATGATACGAGAAATTATACCGAATGTGATGTTACTGTGACCAAGATTGCATCAGTAGACAACGTTGCAGATCTTTTAACAAAGATCTTACTTGTTAAAACTTTTGATAGTCATGCAGAGGGTATGAGAATCAGATGTATGACAGCGTGATTTTGAGTATAAGTTAGAGATTTTCAGGTTTGTTTACTAAAAATCATGAATTTATTTATTTTAGTTTTAGTATTAAATTTTATTTTAATAAAATTATTATTTTTATTTTATGAGAATCTTAATGAGCAATGTATGCAATATTATTTTTTTAATTTTATGCATGGTTGTCTTTTATTTTGTACAGTATTTAATCTGGTGTGTAGAGTACGGCTTACACATAAAAAATCATACTATAGTTTCTTGCAGAATATAAGTTTGATTTACAGTATAGATGGAAATGGGCAAATCATCAGTACGACTGTAGTACAGAGTTTTAGTAGGCATATCTTAATTATAGGGAACAGATAATAGCGTCGTCTATTATTTTGACTCGTTATACGATTACACTTTTGGTGTATTGAACAGGACCACATTGGGATAATTAATTTTATACTGACTATATAAATTAATTCACACCCAAGATTATTATAAGTGCTTATACTTTTAATTCTAAAATAATTATTATTTTGGAATATGTAATATTCGTTGTTTTGATTCATTAGAAGGTGCGATCTTTTATGGGTCTATAGTCCCAGTGAGTTGGATAGCGGTATTAATTATATGGGGAATATTAATTATTGACGGAATCTCCATCCCGATTGTTTTAAATTGACGATACCCTCTTAAGGAAGTTTATATGTTTTGACTGGGCCAAACCATGGAGGTGGATTTAATTATCCGATGGTCAAATAAGTTTAGCGAACTGGCTTAAGGATTTTAAAATGCTGATTAAATTAAATTATCAGTAATTAAATTTAATTGGCGGGTATCGAGAATCTTAACGTGGGGAGATGAGTTAAGTATTTAATAAAATATGTTCAATGCAAATTGGTCTTGAGATTATGGTTAAGAGTGAAGTTACAGTTCTTTAATAGTATCAACTGTAACCAAGTGGATTTTGCATCCACCCATGTTTGATGGTTCATCAAAACTCAAATAGCCTTGAATGATCGTGAGAAGAAAATGCTCACAAAAAGATACAAACAAGCGCTGCCTATTACGACAACGGAAAGTTTGCACTAGAAATGGATCCAGGAATCTTCTATTACAAGCATGTGCAAATGAATATAGGAGCTGCATCTAGTATCCTAAACAAGAAGCCCTTTAAAAAAAGAATGAATAGTTTACTACTCTATCCTACTAGAACTTTTTAGATTACTTTTGTTTTCTTTAATTCTTTTTGCTTACCAGTTTCCATTTGTTTTCTGCTAAATTTAACATTCAACAAGCTTTTTTTTACTGTAGGTTTATAAATTTGTAAAGATATTTGTAAATAAATACAAATAAATTCTGTAGATAAAAATAAATCTAAGAACCCATCTCCCTCATCAGCTAGCCAACAACCCATCTAGATCTTTAAAACAACCTCATTTTCAGTGGGTGAAGCTTTGCCCTCACCATTATTTTTCAGAAACAAAAAATTACACACACAGAGGAAAACCTTTCCCATCGGAACACCATTTCCCCTAGAACACATCTTTGTATATGCATGTAAAGATTTCAAATATATACACATACTTTCATGATTTCAAATTTCACTATGCTTGCAAGGAATAACTTGAATATAACGGATGATCCAAAATCATTTTTTTGTGCAAACAGATTAGGAAAATATTACCGAAGGATTGGTGCTGAACGGCTTCGTCGGCGGAGGTGTAACTTCCAGAGGAAAAATGGTGGTCGGTGGCCGTCGACGGTGGTGGAGAAAGAGTGAGATCAGAGGGAGAGAGAACGGTGACCTTGGATGGTATAATGGCGGGTTCGCCCCATTTAGAGCAAAAAAGGGCGGCGGTGGGCGATCGTAGAGGATTTTTTTGTGCCAAAAAAGTGAGAGGGAAAGAAAAATTGGAGATGAGACAAAGGTGAGAAAGAGAGACAGAGAACGGGAGAGAGAATTGGGAACGGCAAAGGCGCAGATGTGGAAGGAGTGGAGCGAGAAAGACAAAGGAAGAGTCTGGCTATTGGGTTTTAAAAAATGGACGGCTGAAATTAAAATTTATAATCTAATGGCTGAAAACAATTTGGGCATTATGCCCCAATAATGCTTTCAGGTATGGCAGCACGACCCATTCAGCTACATAAACTCTTCTTCCTTCTCAAATGTTTACAGACGCACAAAGAAAGAGAGGCGTCCTGCAATTGAGTCACTCCATCATCTCCAATCATGGTGTTCGAGGTCAACTTCTCTTCCCAACACCTATTTACCCTCTCCATTTCTTCCATAATATGTTGCTTATACAAATTCTAGGGTTCCTGATTGAACCTCTCTTTTTTTCTTTTGCTCTTATGAATTTTTATCATTTGACGATGATCTGAATTGATAATTCTGAATGGATGCAAAATGGTGATTACTCCCCCAAAGGTTTCAAGCCCATGTCGACGCTGTTATTTTAATTTGCGAAGCCAAAACCCAGGTCTCCTCACAATTGTTTCACAGTCCGATTCATTTTCTTAGGGTTTGTATCTGATGTGAGTGATGAAATGTCTGGGATTCGCAGTCTAATCCGAAGAATACGGTGGGTGTTGTAACAATGGCGGTCAGCTTCTTCGCTTGACTATGCTTTCATGATTGCTTGGAATAATTTTGACGACAATGAGAATTTAATTGCTGTTTCTGGCATTAAGTTCATTATTCCTCTTGGCACAATAACAAAAAATTTGGTAATTAAAAATTTAGAATATAAGGCAACGCGGCAGTGCATCTAATCTTTGAACACTTGCTATCTAATCTTTGGTAGCATAATGAGTTTTATGTGTGAACACTTGCTATTTATTTTTAAGTTATTTAGGTATCATCCGCTAAGAACTGATAGGATTCAATAAAATAGAAGAGATAAATAATACTGGGCATCTCAATAATTTTTTTTAATATTAGAAGATTATGAATAAGATTTTGTATACAGTGAAAGGTTTGATCAAATTTTATTAAAGTGGAATAAAAAATGGGATGAAAGTTATAAAATTATTGTTGACAGTTGGATAAGGAGAAATAATACCGGAGGGTTCTAGATTAGTATTAGTTACCTTGGAATAATATGAAATTTACCAAACTTTTTGTTCGAATTTCACAATACAAACTTGGGACTATCTACCCCAAAGAGACAAAAAATTGATGCACCTCCAGTGTAATTCCACCATGGAGGCCGAATACGTGGCAGCTTCTGAAGCATCCAAGGAGGCCGTTTGGCTCAGGAACTTCCTGTTGGATCTAGATGTGATGCCTTCAGTTCAGCTGACTATTACACTTTATTTTGATAATAGCGGAGCAGTTGCAAACTTGAAGGAGCCAAGAGTGCACAAGAAAGGAGAGAAAATTGAGCGTAAGTATCACCTGATACGAGAAATTATAAAGAGGGGTGATGTTGTTGTGACCAAAATTGCATCAGTAGATAACCTTGCATATCCTTTTATAAAGTGCTTACCGGCTAAGACTTTTAATAGTCATGTAGAGGACATGTGAGTCAGATGTATGGCAGCATGATTTTGAGTATAAGTGAGAGATTGTTAGGGTTGTATACTAAAAATCATGAATTTATTTATATTTTTTGTTTTAATATTTAATTTTATTTTAATAAAATTATTTTTTTATTTTATCAGAATCTTAATGAGCAATGTATATACTATTATTTTTTTAATATAATACATGGTTGTCCTTTATTCTCAACAGTATTTAATCTGGTGTGTACTGTACGACTTACACATAGAATACCAGATTATAAGTTTCTTGCAAAATATAAGTTTGGTTCACAGTTTATATAGAAATAGATAAACCATCGGTACAACTGTTACAAATCATTTTAGTAGTGTCATGTCTTAGTTACAGGGAACAGATAATAGCGTCGTATATTGTTCCGACTCGCTGTGCTAGTACAATTTGTGTATATTGAACATGATCGCATTAGGATAATTAATTTTATACGGACTATATAAATTAATTCACACCCTAAGGTTATTATGAGTACTTATACTCTTAATCACGAAATAATTATTATTTGCGTATATTTAATATTCGTTATTTCGATTCATTAGAGGGTGCGATCTTTTATGGGTCTATAGTTTCAGTGAGTTAGATAGCGGTATTAATTATATGGTGAATATTAATTATTGACGAAATCCGCGTCCTGATTGTTCGGGATTGATGATACCACCTTAAAGAAGCTTATAAGTTTTTGACCAGGCCAAACCCTGCAAGTGAATTTATTTATCTGGCGGTCAAATAAGTTAAGCGGAAGAGCTTAAGAAATTTGAGAGATACCGATTAAATTAAATTATCAGTAATTAAATTTAACTAGCGGATATTGAGAATTTTAACGTGAGGAGAAGAGTTAAGTATTTAATAACATGAGCTCAATTCACATTGGTCTTGAGATTATGGTTAAGAGTGTAGTTACAATTCTTTAGTAGTATGAACTGTAATTTAGTATTTTTTTAAAATTGTAAAAAAAAATCGTTGAGAGATTTGCATATTTACAAAAATCGCTGTATAGATATCTGTGTTACACTCGAAGTTTAAGTTATAATTAATTCACAGATCCCTACTGTAGCCCTATAAATATGTGCATAGGCTGAACGAAATTCATAAGTTGTCTTTCAAGACTAAGGTTGTCCAAGTTCTGCCGGTACCAGTTCTCGAATGATCATAATCCACACTACGTTCGGGAATCACATCGGGAATACAGTAGAAGGTCTGACCGGAGCTTCAACTCAAAAATCAAAGTTCACAGTTTGAGAATTGACCAAAAGGTATTCATCTGAATTAATTGTGGTGGCTCGGGTTTTATTTTGATCTTTCGGTATCAAAAAAATTTATCTGGAGCATGTTTCGGAGATTGTCCGTCTAGTTTTATTTTTTCAAAAAATAATTTACAAATCAATGATCTTAGCCGTTTTTCTCCAACAATGCTATGGCTATCAAAACATATAACTACTTCGATAAGGACCAAAACCATTGAAAGAAACATAAAAGGTCTACTAAAATTTCAGAATTGAAGTGAAATGAATGTAACCATGTGGATTTTGCATCCACCCATGTTTGATGGTCCGCAAAACTCAGATAGCCTAGAATGATCGTGAGAAGAAAATGCTCACCAAAAGAGGAAAACAAGAGCTCCCTTTCATAACAAAGGTAAATTAGCACTAGAAATGAATCCAGGGATATTCCATTACAAGCATGTGCAAATGAATATAAGTGCTGCATCTCGGATCGTAAACTTGAAGCCCAATAAAAAAAGAACGAATAGTTTACTACTATATTCTACCAGAACTTTTTAGATTCTTTTTTTTTCTTTAATTCTTTTTGCTTATCGGTTTCCATTTGTTTTCTGTTGAATTTAACATTCAACGTGCTTTTTTTATTATAGGTTTATAAATTTGTAAGAATATATATAAATAAATACAAATAAACACTGTAAAGAAAAATAAATCTAAGAATTCATCTCCCTCACTAGCTAGCGAATAACCCATCTGGATCATTAAAACAACCCCATTTTCTGTAGGTGAAACTTTGACCCCACCATTTTTTTTAGAAACAAAAAATTACACACACAGAAGAAAATCCTTCCCACCAGAACACCATTTCCCATATAACACATCTTTGTATATGCAACTAAAGATTTCAAATATATACACACTTTCATGATTTCAGATTTCTCTATGCTTGCAAGGAATAACTTGAATATAATGGATGATCCAAAATCATTTTTTTGTGCGAACTGATTGGTAAAGTTTTACAAGAGGACTGGTGGTGAATGGCCTCGTCGGCAGAGGTGTAACTGCCAGAGAGAAAATGGAGGTCAACAGTGGAGGAGAAAGAGAGAGATCAGAGAGAGATGGAGAACAGTGACCTTGGATGGTGTAATGGCGGGTTCGCCCCATTTAGAGTAGAGAAGGGCATAAGTGGGCAATGGTAGAGGGTTTTTTGCATTGAAAAAGTGATAGGCAAAGGAAAATCGGAGATGAGACAGAGGAAAGAGAGAGAGACGTAGAACATGCGAGAGAAAAGGGAACGGCAAAGGCGCAGAAGTGAAAGGAGTGGAGCGCGCAAGATGAAGGAAGAGTCTGGATGTTGGGTTTTAAAAAATGGACGGCTGAAATTAAATTTTAAAATCTAATGGCTGAAAACAATTTAAGGCATCTTACCCCAATACTGCTTTCGGGTATGGCAACACGACCCGTTCAATTACACAAACTCTTCTTCCCTTTCAAATATTTACAGACGCGTAAATAAAGAGAGGCGTCCTGCAAGTGAATCTCTCCATCCTCTCCAATCATGGTGCTCAAGGTCAACTTATCTTCCCAACATCTATTTTCCCTCTCCATTTCTTCCATTATCTGTTGCTTATACAAATTCTAGGGTTCCTAATTGAACCTCATTTTTTTCTTTTGGTCTTCTAAATTTTTATCAGTCGACGGTAATCTGAAATGATAATTTCAAATGGATGCAAAATGGCGATTAATCGTCCATATGGTTTCAAGCCCAAGTCGACGCTGTATCTGATGTGAGCGATGAAATGTTTGGGAATTGCAATCTAATCCGAAGAAGTGAGTGTTGTAACAATGGCGGTTAACTTCTTCGCTTAGCTATGCTTTCATGATTGCTTGGAATAGTGTTGATGACAATTAGAATTTAATTGCTGTTTCTCACGTTGAGTTCATTATTTCTTTTGGCACAATCACAAAAGATTTGGTAATTAGAAATTTAGAATATAAAAAAGCGCGGCAGTACATCTAATCTTTGAACTTGAAATGAGTTAGAAATATGTAGAAAATCAATTTGTATGCTTTTGGAGCTAATGAAACTGCCGGCTTTGTTGGTAGCATATTGAGTTTTATGTTTGAACACTTGTTATTTATTTTTAAGTTATTTCAGATATCATCCGCTAATAACTGATGGCATTCAATAAGATAGAATAGATAAATAATACTAGGTATCTCAATAATTTTTTTTAATATCAGGAGATTATCGATAAGATTATGTATACAGTGAGAGGTTTGCTTATGTTTTGTTAAAGTGGAATAAAGAATGAGATGAAAGTGATAGAATTATTATTGACAGTTGGATAAGAAATAATACCAAAGGGTTCTAGAATTGTATTAGTTACCTCAAAATAATATGAAATTTACCAAACTATTAATCCAAATTCCACAATACAAATGTGGGACTATCTACCCCAATGAGATAGAAAAAATCAGGGCACCTCCATTGCTAATTCCACCATGAATGCCGAATACATGGCAGCTTTTCAACCAGCCAAGGAGGCCATTTGGATCAGTAATTTCCTGTTGGATCTAGATGTGGTGTCTTCTATTTAGTCGGCCATTACACTTTAGTGTGATAATAGCGTAGCAGTTGCAAACTTGAAGGAGCCAAGAGTCCACAAGAAAAGAAATCACATTTAGCGTAAATATCACCTGATCCGAGAAATTATACAGAGGTGTAATGTTTCTGTGACCAATATTGCATCAAAAGATAACCTTGCAGATCCTTTTACAAAAAGCTTACACGATAAGACTTTCGATAGTCATGTAGAGGGCATGAGAGTCAGATGTATGGCAGCATAGCTTTGAGTATAATTGAGAGATTGTTAGGGTTGTCTACTAAAAACCATAAAAAAAAATTAGTATTTAATTTTATTTTAATGAAATTATTTTTCCATTTTATGAGATTCTTATAGAGCAATGTATGCAATATCATTTCTTTCATACTATGCATGGTTGTTCTTTATTATGTACAATATTTAATTTGGTGTGTAGAGTACGGCTTGTACATAGAAGACCAGATTATAGGTTCCTGTAGAAGATAAGTTTGGTTCACCGTTTATATGAAAATAGACAAATTATCGGTACTACTGTAGCACATAATTTTAATAGGCATGTATTTGTTACAGGGATAGATAATAGCGTCGTCTATTATTCTGACTCGCTATGGTTGTACTGTAAAACCTTGACCCGTTTCTTTTTTTGGCGCTTTTGGACGCGCGTTACGTATTTTCTTTCGAGCATATTTTTATTGCTTTTGATGCATGATCGGGCTTAGATATGCATGTGGGGTAGGTTTCGGGGTCCGTCGGCCGTTGTGGCCCGATTCTCGAAAAATTTCAAAAAAAAATAGTTTGGAGGCCTATAAATATCTGGAGTTAGATATTTTCAAAAGATATTTTTCTAAAACTTAACTCCTAAGTTTTCTATTTTTCTCTTTACCTTCACTCTAAGTTCTCAGGGGCCCGGCGATCGGTTTTTAATGATCCAATAGCGGATCCTTGCTTTTGGCGTCGTGGGCTACTCAACCATCCGATCAGATTTTCATTCTGGCGAATCTCGATTTTACACGTGGATCGAGACGTCGAGTTTTTAACTCACCGAGGTAGGATTCTAAACCTGTATGTGCTATAAGGGTGCTATGGGTAACTAGGTGTCTTTTTACCAGTCGAATTGTTGTAGATCTGCTTTTCTGTAAAGTTGGGTTTTTGGATTAAAAATCGAGTTTTGTCAATTTTGGTGGATGGAATCGGGTGTCAAGAGTTTCTTTTGAGGTCTTGGTATTAGCCCTAGGCGTGTAGATATTCACGGGTGTTGTTTCGGAGTTTGGAGGCTTCGATTCGAGGTTTAGACGGCTGAACCCGTAGCTTAAAAACGGTTTCTAGGTGAGTTCAGTCGACCAAACCTATGGGTTCAGTCGACTGGATCATCGTTTTGGGGTTCGATCGATTGAACCTATGGGTTCCGTCGACTGAACCGTGTGTTGCGGCATTTTTGGTTTTCTAGTGTGGTTTTCGGTCGTTTGGGGCTTGGTTCGGTCGACTAAAGTGCTAGGGTGTGTTTTGGCGGTTCTGTGGTTGGGTTTGGGTTTTCGATTGGCGTCCTATGGTAGTCAGTTGATTGATTTATGGAAATTGATCGATTTAAATACCTGTTGCTTCTTTTTGGGGTCTGGTTGATGGCGTTGCAATTTCGGGGGTCGTGTGGTGGCCTAGGTTGTTCATGTGATCCCGGGGTATGATCCATGGTCGGTGGTTCCATTCCGTGGCTTACGGTAAAGTACGCAATTTTATCACGTGGTCTCGTTTACAATTTTATCCCGTGGTAGGCGATCTTATCCCGCGGTGCACGATTTTACACCGTGGTTGGTCTATGGTTTTAGCCCATAGTATACGGTTTTATCCTGGGAATGTATGTTTATGTACGAGTCTTTATCTCAGCCTTAGGGCTGTGGTTGCGGCGTGTGAAGGCCAGCTGTTAGATTTGTGGTTGCGGCGTATGAGAGCCGGTTGCATATATCATGGATTGCATGTATCGTATTATGGGACGGATAGACCAGTTTTCAAATTATTTTTAAGAGTCGTGTGAATCGCGATCTAAAAACCATTTTCAAACTATTTTTCAAGTATCCTGTGAGTGAGTCTAATAATGGTTTGTATCCTCGCTTTCCCGTTTGCATGTGAAAACTGTTTTTAAGGCTTGAAAGAGAGTCTAAAACTACACTTCGATTTCCTAGCATGTTTTGTTTATATTGCATGCTTGTCTAGTTTCTGTTGAGTCTTGGCTCACGGTGTGGGATTTTATTTTTCTTCAGGTACCAGTCACGCTGGTTGATCTAGAGGTGCCGGAGGAGGTGGAAAAGTGTAGTCTTTCTTTTTGTTAGCTTTTTTTTTACATGTATGCTATAACATGTTCTTTTTGGGCGTTGGAGCCTTGTAATGTTTGTCATTTGGCACCTATATACAATGCTTGTATGATTTATTTTTTTGAGAGTGTATTCTGGGTAGGATATCATGATTAGTTATTTATGGGTGTTTCACGTAGCCTGGAGTTTGGGGCATGATAACTTGGTATCAGAGCTTTGGGTTCAAATACCTATGAGCCGTGGAAAGAGGGTGTCCCGTGTGAGGTTGATTGCTTGTGCCTGATTGCATGTGTTTACACGCTTTGATAACATGATCGTGTCAGCATGTTAGAGATGTGAACGATGTGTATATTTGAGTATGAGGATTAAATCTTAAGAGTGATAGTCCTACCTTTTGGTGTTTGGATTAACAAACTTGGGAGCCAAGTTAGAAACGCGTTTAGCTGATGTGATTTCTAGTAGGGAGTGTGGTTGCGCACGTGAGTAGGTTATTCAGATTGATGTGTCATTCTTGTTGGTCCTCCTCGGTATGTGTGGTTGTCTAGCATGAACCTATGTGGCTATGTGCTAGCATGCTACATGTTTAGCATTTATGTTCATGCTATGTGCTGCATCTTATATGTTGTTTTCTTTCATATAGACGTGATATCAGTGAGATGAAAGCGAGGCTGCGGTCGAGGCCGTGGTCGTGCTGTTGGTCAAGGAGATATTCCTATCTCTGATGTTGGGGATGCCAATGCTCCCCAAGGACCTATTGATATGGTAGAGTTGTTGCGTGCGCTGGTGGGTTCCATCGGCCAGCTGGTTGAGACCTCTAGAGGTGAGACTGTTAGGGAGAGGGTGCTTGAGGCGAGGGCTATTGTGGCGATGCGGGAGTTTAGACGCATGGATCCACCTACCTTTGCTGGAGAGCCTGACCCTATTGTAGCAATGGAGTGGCTGGAGTTAACGGCACGGATCCTTGACACACTGCAGATTGTGGAGGATGAGTTGCGGGTTTCTTTTGCCACCTTTCAGCTGAGGGGTGCTGCTCACGCTTGGTGGAAATATGCCAGGACTATTACAGGGGTTATTTGGGCATCTTTTACAGGAGTATTTCTGGAGAAGTACTTCCCAGCTTCGCAAAGAGATTTGTACAGGGAGGAGTTCTACACTCTTACGCAAGGGGCCCTGGACATCATGCAGTATGAGGCCAGGTTTACGAGTTTGTCCCGATTTGCTCCGGAACTGGTGAGCACAGATGAGCTACATTCCATGAGGTTTGAGCGAGGCTTGAGGCCGACGATCCGGGAGCGTGTGGTTGCATTGGGACTTCGTGTGTTCACAGAGATGGTGGAGGCAGTAGCAAGGGTGGAGAACACCATGACTGAGATTCGAGCTTCTAGGGAGGCCAGGATACCGCAGGGTGGACTAGAGGCGTAGACAGCTGGGCGTTCCAGCAAGAGGCAGAGGTCCTCTGGTCCCAGTTTTCATCCATCTAGATCATAGCAATTCTCTGCACCATCACCATCAGTAGCTTCGTCAGGGAGGCCAGAGTAGAGGGAGGCCAGATGTTTTCGATGTGAACAGCCAGGGCATCGTGTACCAGATTGCCCGCAGCCGAGGCAGTCTCGAGACCCACAGTTGAGGCAGGCTCAGAGTGCCATACAGGATCAGTCACAGGGGACGGAGTTGCCCATTTGTTATAGATGTGGTCAGAATGGACACATCTGCAGGACTTGTCCCCAGAGGAAGGATGCGCCGAGCATGGCTGGTACGCCAGAGGGTTCATATGTGCGGGACCGACAGCAGCATCCAACAGTTTAGACTTCCCGGATGGCAGGTGGGAGCACATTAGTTCAGTCGGTGCGGCAGCCGAGAGCGCTGAGTTATGGCGGACAGGACAGAGTGGGGTTGCCCCAAGTGTATTCTCTTACAGCTCACGGTTCATCTAGGGCACCGATCGTGCCGGAGGATGCTGATATGCCTTCAGCGAGCAGAGGTACTTTCTGAGTCTGCAGGCTTTGGGCTAGATTCCTTATTGCATCTGTTTGGGAGTTGGTGGTGGACTCTGTGGGTAGTGTGCTATGTTGCAGCAATGGCAGGTGATGATGTGAGGTTGGAATGGGTTATAGATCTCGAGTCTTTGAGGTAGTTGGCTATTGTCTAGGATGCCTGACCTTGTTTGACTATATCCTAGGAATGGTTTGGCTGACCATCTCGTGTTCCTGTGTCGGTTTTGATCGACGGTTTGTTCTTTGACCTTATGTTGAATTTCGGTGGCAAAATTCCTTTAAGGGGGGTTGAGTTGTGAGACCCTGACCCGTTTTCTTTTTTTGGCATTTTCAAACGCATGTTACGTATTTTCTTTCAAGTATGTTTTTAATACTTTTGATGCATGATCAGGCTTAGATATGCATGCGAGGTAGGTTCTCGGGGCTGTGGGCTGTTGTGGCGCAATTCTCGAAAATTTTCAAAAAAAGATATTTTGGAGGCCGATAAATATCTGGAGTTAGATATTTTCAAAAGATGTTTTTTCAAAACTTAACTCATAAGTTTTTCGTTTTTCTCTCTACCTTCTCTATAAGTTCTTGGGGGCCCGGGGCTCGATTTTCAACGATCCAATAGCGGATCCTTGCTTTTGGCGTCATGGGCTACGCAATCATCCGATCATATTTTGATTTTGGTGAAGCTCGATTTTGCACGTGGATCGAAATATCAAGTTTTCAACTCACCGAAGTAGGATTTTAGACATGTATGTGTTATAAGGGTGCTATGAGTAATCGGGTGTCTTTTTACCGGTCGAATTATTGTAGATCTGCTTTTTTGTAAAGTTGGATTTTTGGGTTAAAAATTGGGTATTGTCAATTTCAGTTGATGGAATCGGGTGTCGGGAGTTTCTTTTGAGGTCTTGGTGTTAGGCCTAGGCGTGTGGATATTCACGGGTGTTATTTTGGAGTTTGGAGGCATCAATTTGAGTTTTAGAAGGCTGAACTCGTAGCTTAAAAACGATTTCTAGGTGAGTTCAGTCGACTAAACCTATGGGTTCCGTCGACTGGATCATCGTTTTGGGGTTCCATCGACCGAACCTATGGGTTTCGTCGACTGGATCATCGTTTTGGGGTTCCATCGACCGAACCTATGGGTTTCGTCGACTGGATCATCGTTTTGGGGTTCCGTCGACCGGACATATGGGTTCAGTCGACTGAACCGTGTGTTGTAGCATTTTTTGTTTTCCCGTGTGGTCTTCGGTCGACTGGGGGCTTGGTTCGGTTGACTGAAGTGCTGTGGTGTGTTTTGGCAGTTCTGTGGTTGGGTTTGGGTTTTCGATTGGCGTCCTATGGTATTCAATCGATTGATTTATGAGAATTGATCGATTTAAATACCTGTAGATTCTTTTTGGGGTCTGGTTGATGGCGTTGCGGTTTCGGGGGTCGTGTGGTGCCCCGGGTTGTTCATGTGATGCCGTCCTCGGGTGTGACGTGCATGGTTGGTTTAGGAGTTTGTGGCACGATTGTATGAGTGCTGGTTATGTGCGCGATGTGTGGGTTCATGGTTTGGTTTAAGGTGGGGTTCTACTGAGAATCGTCTCGTTGGAGGTTCAGGTGTTGATCTCTCGATTAGGTGTTGGTTATCCCTGTGTGTGGACGGGTCCGGGTTTGTGGGCGGGTCGTTCAGGTATCGAATGATGGGTGGGTGGCTTGTGATGTCTTGTCGAGTTATATAGTTGTGATTTTATAATTGTTTATTCATGTATGGATTACATGGCATGATATCTTATGTGTATCGTGGTTACATGCTTTAGAACTCAGAGTTTTATTAGGCATGGATGTGATGGATTTGTGGGGCACATGCATGTGGTGTATGTAGTATGTTATATGCATTTAAATCCAGATTAGATTATGCATAGGAATGTTCGGTGTTATCCTGTAATTTTAGTTTTATCCTGTTATATACGATGTTATCCCGTGGTATGCGATCTTATCCCGTGGTATGATCTGTGGTCGGTAGATCCATCCTGTGGCTTACGGTAAAGTATGCGGTTTTATCCCGTGGTCTGGTTTACGATTTTATCCCGTGGTGGGCGGTCTTATCCTGCGGTGTACGGTTTTACCTCGTGGTTGGTCTATGATTTTAGCCCATAGTATACGATTTTATCCTGGGAATGTATGTTTATGTACGGGTCTTTATCTCAGCGTTAGGATTGTGGTTGCGGCATGTGAGGGCCGGTTGTTAGATTTGTGATCGCGGCATGTGAGAGCCGGCTGCATCTATCATGGATTGCATATATCGCATTATGGGATGAATAGACAAGTTTTTAAATTATTTTTAAGAGTCATGTGAATCGCGATCTAAAAACCGTTTTCAAACTATTTTTCAAGGTTTCTGTGAGTGAGTCTAATGATGGTTTGTATCCTCGCTTTCCCGTTTGCATGTGAAAACTATTTTCAAGGCTTGAAAGATAGTCTAAAACTGCACTTCGATTTCCTAGCATGTTTTGTTTATATTACATGTTTTGTTTATATTGCATGCTTGCCTAGTTTCTGCTGAGTCTTGGCTCACGGTGTGGGATTTTATTTTTCTTTAGGTACCGGTCACGTTGGTTGATCTAGAGGTGCTGGAGGAGGTGGAAGAGTGTAGTCTTCCTTTTTGTTAGCTATTTTTTTTACATATATGCTATAACATGTTGTTCTTTTTGGGCGTTGGAGCCTTGTAATGTTTGTCATTTGGCGCCTATATACAATGCTTGTATGATTTATTTTTTTGAGAGTGTATTCTCGGTTGGGTATCATGTTTGGTTATTTATGGGTGTTTCACGTAACCCGGAGTTTTGGGTGTGACAAGTACACTTTGTGTGTATTGAACATGACCTAATTGGAGTAATTAATTTTATACTGACTATATAAATAAATTCACACCCTAAGGTTATAACAAGTGCTTATACTTTTAATCCTGAAAAAAGTATTATTTGCGTATATTTAATATTCGTTGTTTTGATTCATTAGAGGATGCGAACTTTTACGAATTTATAGTCCCGGTGAGTTGTATAGCGGTATTAATTATATGGTGAATATTAATTATTAACAGAATCTACGTCCCGATTATTCGAGATTGACGATACCTCCTTAAATAAGCTTATAAGTTTTGACCGGGTCATAGCCTACGGGTGGTTTTAATTATTCGGCAGTCAAATAAGTTAAGCGGAAGGGTTTAAAGAAATTTTAAAAAAGTCGATTAAATTAAATTATCAGTAATTAAATTTGATTGGCGGATATCGAGAATTTTAACGTGGGAAGATAAGTTAAGTATTTAATAACATGAGCTCAATGCAAATTGGTCTTGAGATTATTGCTAAGAGTACAGTTACAGATCTTTAGAAGTATGAACTGTAATTTAGTATTTTATAAAAATGGCAGAAACCGCTACAAGATTTTCGTAATTACAGAAACCGATGAGAGGTTTGCATATTTGTAGAAATCGCTAGATAGGTATTTGGGTTACACTAGAAGTCTAAGTCATAATTATTTTACAGGTCCCTACTGTAGTTCTATAACTATGCGGGTAGACGAAACCAAATTCATAAGTTTTCTTTCAAGACTAAGGTTGTCCAGACTCTGTCGGTACCAGTTCTCGAAGGATCGTAGCCCACATTTCGTTCGGAAATCGCATCAGAAATACAGTAGAAGGTTTGACCGGAGTTTCAACATGGAAATCAAAGTTCGTAGTTGGAGAATCAACTAAAAGGTATTCATCTGAACTACCTGTGGTGGCACGGATTTTGTTTTGATCGTTCGACATAAAAAAAATTTATCTGGATCTAGTTTCGGTGATTGCCCGTCCAGTTTTATTTTTTTGAAAAATCATTTACAAATCAATTATCTTTGCAGTTTTCCTCCAACAATGCTATGGCTATCAAAACATATAACTACTTCGATAAGGACCAAAGCCATTGAAAGAAACATAAGGGGTCAAGTAAAATTTCCAAAATTGAAGTGAAAGGAATGTAACCATGTGGATTTTGCATCCACCCATGTTTGATGGTTTCGCAAAACTCATATAGCCTTTAATGATTGTGAGAAGAAAATGCTCACTAAAAGAGGAAAACAAGAGCTACCTTTTATAACAAAGGAAAATTGGCACTTGAAGTGGATCGAGGGATCTTCCATTACAGGCATGTGCAAATGAATATAGGAGCTGCATTTGGTATCCTAAACTAGAAGCTCTTTAAAAAAAGAATGAATAGTTTACTACTCTATCCTACGAGAACTATTTAGATTCCTTTTGTTTTCTTTAATTCATCTTGCTTATTGGTTTCCATTTGTTTTTTGTTGAATCTAACATTCAACATGCTTTTTCTTACTTTAGGTTTATAAATTTGTAAGGATATATGTAAATGAATATAAATAAATTCTATAAAAAAAAATCTAAGAACCCATCTCCCTCACCAGCTAGCCAACAACCTATCTGGATCTTTAAAAGAACCCTATTTTTTGTGGGTGAAGCTTTGCCCCCACCATTATTTTTCAGAAAAAAAAAATTACACACACAGAGAGGAAAACCCTTTTCACCAGAACACAATTTCCCCCATAACACATCATTGTATATGCATGTAAATATTTTAAATATATACACATATTTTCATGATTTCAGATTTCACTATGCTTGCAAGGAATAACTTGAATATAATGGATGATCCAAAATCAATTTTTTTTGCGAACAGATTAGTAAAATTTTACCGGAGGACTAATGATGAACGGCCTCATCAGTGGAGGTGTAACCGCCAGAGAGAAAATGGTGGTCGACGGTGGTGGAGAAAGAGAGAGATTAGAGAGAGAGAGAGAACGGTGACCTTGGATGGTGTAATGCTGGGTTTGCCCCATTTAGAGCAGAGAAGGGCAGCGATGGGCGATGATAGGGGCTTTTTTGCGCTGAAAACGTGAGAGGCAAAGAAAAATTGGAGATGAGACAGAGGTGAGAGAGAGAGAGACAGCGAACGTGAGAGAGAAAAAAGAATGGAAAACGCGCAGAAGTGGGAGAAGTGGAGTGCGCAAGATGAAGGAAAAGTGTGGCTGTTGGGTTTAAAAAAATGGACGGCTGAAATTAAATTATAAAATCTAATGGCTGAAAACAATTTGGGGCACCATACCCCAATACTACTTTTGGGTATGACAGCACGACCTGCTCAGTTATACATAATCTTCTTCCCTTTCAAATGTACACAGACGCGCAAAGAATGAGAGGCGTCCTACAAGTGAATCTCTTCATCATCTCCAATCATGGTGCGTGAAGTCAACTTCTCTTCCCAACACCTATTTACCCTCTCCATTTCTTCTATGATCTGTTGCTTATACAAATTCTAGGGTTCCTGATAGAACCTCCTTTTTTCTTTTGTTCTTCTGAATTTTTATCAGTCGATGATGATCTGAATGGATGTGAAATGGCGATTACACCCCCATAAGGTTTCAAGCCCAACCGACGCTGTTATTCTAATTTGCGTAGCCAAAACCTAAGTCTCCCCACAATTGTTTCGCTGTCCGATTCATTTTTTTAAGGTTTATATCTGATGTGAGTGATGAAATGTTTGGGATTTGCAGTCCAATCCGAAGAATACGGTGGGTGTTATAACAATGTCGGTCAACTTCTTCGCTTGGCTATGCTTTCATGATTGCTTGGAATAGTTTTGATGACAATGAGAATTTAATTGCTGTTTCTGGTGTTATGCTCATTATTCCTTTTGGCACAATCACAAAAGATTTGATAATTAGAAATTTAGAATATAAAAGCAACGCGGCAGTACATCTAATCTTTGAACTTGAAAATGGTTAGAAATCTGTAAAAAATGCCTGCTTGATTGGTAACATATTGAGTTTTATGTGTAAACACGTGCTAATTATTTTTGAGTTATTTTAGATATCATCCGCTAATAACTGATAGGATTCAGTAAGATAGAAGAGATAAATAATACTGGGCATCCCAATAATTTTTTTAATATTAGAAAATTATGAATAAGATTTTGTATACAGTAAGAGGTTTGGTTTATATTTTGTTAAAATAAAATAAAGAATGGGATGAAAGTTATAAAATTATTGTTGACAGTTGGTAAAGGAGAAATAATACTGGGGGGTTCTAGATTAGTATTAGTTACCTTTGAATAATATGAAATTTACCAAACTATTAGTCCGAATTTCACAATACAAATGTGGGACTATCTACCCGAAAGAGACAGAAAAAATTAGTACACCTCCATTGCTAATTCCACCATGGAGGCTGAATACGTGGCAGCTTCTGAAGCAGCCAAGGAGGCCGTTTAGCTCAGGAGCTTCCTGTTGAATTTAGATGTGGTGCATTCAGTTCTGTCGGCTATTACACTTTGTTATTACAATAGCGGAGCGGTTGCAAACTTGAAGGAGCCAAGAGTCCACAAAAAAGGAAAGCACATTCAGCGTAAGTATCACCTGATACGAGAAATTGTACAGATTGGTGATGTTGCTGTGACCAAGATTGTATCAGGAGACAACTTTGCAGATTCTTTTAGAAAGAGCTTACCGGTTAAGACTTTTGATGGTCATATAGAGGGCATGGGAGTCAGATGGATGACAGCATAATTTTGAGTATAAGTGAGAGATTGTGAAGATTGTATTCTAAAAATCATGAATTTTTTTATAATTATTTTAATATTTAATTTTATTTTAATAAAATTATTTTTCTATTTTATGAGAATCTTAATGAGCAATATATGCAATATCATTTTCTTAATGTTATGTATGGTTGTCTTTTATTCTGTACAGTATTTAATTTGGTGTGTAGAGTACGGCTTGCACACTGTCACGCTCCGACCACCGGGGTCACGTGAACCCTACGTGTTAACTCTACGTTGTCGAATAACCGAGGTGACTCTTTTCAATAAAACTCTACTTATGGTTTGAACCTCCTTTTAAGAAACCACTAGAATGTAGTTTGTTTTAAAAGAAGTTCCATTCTTAAACTTCAAAATTTTTCTAAGTAAATTTTTAAAAAAGTTCGGCAGAATCTCCTCTGTTTTTTGGACTATTCCAAATTATTTATCAACCTGTCAAATCTAAATAACAATACATACATAGGCACTGCCTGAATTTCAACTCGTAATCACAACTGTATATGATCTAATGAATAGCATTCTCTAAACTATCGTAGGTATCAACTATACAATTTATAAAATTTACAGTCATCCAAAGAAAATTCTTAGCTTCATAAATTTATACAATATGAAATTTCAAAGCGGATGTATCTCGCCTAAACTTGCATATATAAATTACATAATGCAATTCTCTAAAGATAACTACATGTCTCTATTATAAAGAAAATAAAATTTTACATTCTTCATTCTTCAAAACCTCATAATGTCTCTGCGTCTTCTCTTTGTATTAGAACCTAAAAAAATTTAGATATAGACAACTTGAGCCGAAGCTTGTAGGATAATACTAATAAAAGTGCAATGCATGATTTGTGAGATGTGAGTGATATGCTATAATGCAATTACATACAAACCGTGTTCACAACCCCCCCTTTTTTTTTTCATTACATGTTCTTACACTTAGTTCGTATTCTACTATTTCGCATCTCTTGTAATCAATAAACCATATATGTTATTATCAATTAAACCATTTTTCTTTGATATTCAAACCTTAATCTTTCGGTGCTTCCCCTTTTTCTTTTTCTCACTTCATAATTTGTTAAATTATTCAATTCTTCTTATTAATTCTTCTTGTCTTCGTTTCCATTTATCATTATCAAATCATTAACCCTCTTTTCAATTAATCCATTCTCTATCCACCTTTTGTTAACCAACATTTAAATTTATATTCTTTTTATAAAAACTGTTTGTATGTTTGTCTATTTCCTCACTCTTATTAGCCTCATTATCCAGTCCAATTAAATAGTCGACATTCTTTTTATTTCCCTTCCTTTCTTCTCATGACATAAATTACACTTTTTGACATAAATTACAAATTTTCTTTATCCTTCTTTACTTTTTGTTTTTATTTTTAATTTCTCTTAACCAATTTTCTAACTATTAATTCAACTCTTATCTATATTACAACCATTACTTTCTTTCACTGTCTTTAATTCTTGTTACACATTTCACTTTCAATTCAATAAACCAAATACTGAACCGATGTAGGGTGCGGTTTATAGAAACCCCTCCCTATTCTCCCAATAGGCTACGCAAAGCCATTGATGAATAGATGGCTCTATAACTCACCACTACAATTCTGTTTTACGGGCCTCAGCTGAGGGAACACGGTACCCAAATCCGTTTGACAGGGGCTAACCCGAGAGAACACGGTACCCAGCTTGCGCAAGTTTTCGGTCTTTCACTACAGAGCTAGTCAAGCCCAACTTATTGCATCCTTATCAATCATTCTCGGTTCAACATTTGATTCATCATATCAGTAATCATTAATCAACTGAGAGTCTATCTCCCTAATTCACAAGTTTCCATTATATATCATTACACCATCAATAAGCATAATTCTTCATATTCATTCCACTTTTCCAATTCGAACAACATTGGAATCAAACAAAAACTAATAGGGTTTTTTTTATTATTTAAATCCATCCTTTTGTCCAGACTAATTCTCGTATTCATACAACCCAAATTTCATAGTAATCAAGTATTGATCCATTCAAATTTTAAGCGTAGGTTCAATATTCCTTTCACTGTGCATCATTTATTATCCAATCGTGAATTCATTCCATATTTTCAATCACATTCCATATTCATTATTTTGCTCATTTCCATTCAATGTCGTGAGTTTTAAATTTGTAATTCCACTTGTAGATGCTCATTTAATGGTTACCATTCTAAGCCAAATTTCTTTACAATTTTCACATAAAAATCACGAACATAACATAAGTTCATCAAGTTTTCCATGTTTCACATTTTCATCATCAACACAATCTCACACTTTTTCTATTCTCATTTACACTCTTTAGCCGTTATATCATTCTATTTTCTATTCAATATCATAAGCCTTAAATCAAGTGTTGTATCATTACCCTTTGAATATCAATTCATTAAAATTCAAGAACCATTTAAGTCATAAGCTCCACACATATTCATAATTCATTCATTCAACATATAAAGTAATTTCATCCAATCATAGTTTAATCATGATTTAAAATTTAAGCTCATAATATCCCCTATTTTCATTAAGTATACTATACTTATACCCAACAACCATTCCACCATCCCGTTAATCATGTCTTAAGCACAACATTAAATTAATCCACATTCACACATCATAAATCATTATCGCATTAAAGACGTGTAAGTCCATATTCATTTAATTAACCCTAGAGATTAAGTTTACATCTTGAGGATCTCACATTTTATTCATAACTTAGGTTCAATACCAATGTAGTCTTAACCAACCAATTTAACTCATACTTCACGAATTCCATATTTCAAACTACACAACTTAGATTTCGTATCTAAATCTTTGAACTCATGAATTAATCAATTAATTTATGAACATGATTAGACTTGATGACTTTCTTATCTCCCGGCTACAAGTTAGTTTTCAAATTCCTTCACATTAACAAGAGACTATAGTCTATGTGCATAACTTGTTAAATTTTTTGAAGTAAACAATAAGTTACTTTACTTGATTACAAAATTCCAAATTTCTATGAACTCAATTTAACTTCGTAGGATTAAAACTTGTAAGTATGACCCATTTAAATCATTTGAAGCAACAAAAGGTGTTGTAAATATTACATTATTCTATCTCACTTTCAAATCATAAGTCTCATCTTTAAACCCTATACTATCCCCTTTTAAAACATACATTATATACACTCAACCAAATCACATATTCACAATTTCCTAAACAGATTATCTTAATTTCGTTACTCAATAGTTACCCAACCTATTTAATGACTTACAGCTCAAATTCTAGTGAAAATCTCTAATTTTAAACAAATTTCAGGATTTTAAGTCTCAATTCTCCGTATAATGTTCCATCTCTACCGTAGAGTTCAAATTCACACATTGGCCATCCATGTTCATAGATACAATTACATTCTATTTTTGTTTCTCATTTAAACTTAGGTTTTCTTCAAGGCTTTATTCATTAAAAAAATTCAACACAAATCAATATAGAACACTTAAGTCAGTCAATTTCCTACCTCTTGAAATCCAAAATTCAGAATTTCGCCAAAGCTTCCCAGCCCTAGGTTCGGCCAGTTATGGATCGAGGCTTCATAAAGCTCATTTTTCCTCCGGTGGCTTCCAATTCCATGTGTAACTCCATTATCTTTGACCTTCGATGCTTTTCTTCTCCTTTGATAGCTCCCAGGTTGAGGCTTAGCCTCCTTTAGTTGAGTAATTGGAAGGTTTTGAAGCTTTGATCTTCATCCATGGTAGAGAACGAAAATGGAGAAATAGAGGATGAAGACGCCGGCGACGTTGGCTGGTGGGCGGCCAGGGTGAGCTCACCGGCGGTGCTGGGTGGCGAAGGCGGTGACGGCGGTCACTGTGGCGTGGCGAGGGAGGCGCGGTGGTGGCAGTACGTCGCACGCCTGTTTCTCTCCGCGCACCTATTTCTTTCCTCTCTTCTCTTCTCTTCTCTCGGGCTTCACTCTGATTTGCTCCGTCATCGACAAAGGAAAGAAGATAGAGTAGACTTATATGCCTATCTCTCTCTCCCTCTCTCTCTCGATCCCTCTTATTCTCTCTAGTGTGTTTTCCCAAAGCTTCGGCTAAGAGGCTTTCTCATTTCTTTTTTTTTGATATATATATATATATATTTATTAAATTTTTTAAAATTAAATTTAAATAACAAAATTTAATTTTTTTTTGACATCACAGAATTTGTTACGAATTAATTCTCTAGAGTCCCCTTAAACTTGATTCAAATTATTCATTTATAATCCTTTATACAATAACTCCACAATTTATCCTCAATTTTAATTTTAATTTAGTTTAAATTTATATTATTAAATTTTTGAATTTCACAAAAATAAATCACAAATTATCCCCAGTAATTTTAATTATGTTAAAAAAATTATCAATTAAATAAAGATGTACCAGGTCACTACACACATAGAAGATCAGATTATAGGTTCTTACAGAATAGAAGTTTGATTCACAGATTAGATAAAAATAGATAATCCATCGGTACGGCTGTAACACAGAGTTTTAGTATGCATGTCTTAGTTACAGGGAACAGATAATAGCGTTATCTATTATTTCGACTCACTGTGCTAGTACAATTTATGTGTATTAAATATGACTACATTGGGATAAATAATTTTACATTGACTATATAAATTAATTCACACCCCACGATCATTATGAGTGCTTACACTCTTAATCCCGAAATAAATATTATTTGCGTGTATTTAATATTCATTATTTTGATTCATTAGATGGTGCAAATTTTTATGGGTTTTTAGTCCTGAAAAGTTGGATAGCGGTATTAATTATATAGTGAATATTAATTATTGATGGAATCCACGTCTTGATTGTTCGAAATTGATGATATCCCCTTAAGAAAACTTATAAGTTTTGACCGGACCAAACCCTGTAGGTGAATTTAATTATCCAGCGGTCAAACAAGTTAAGCGGAATGGCTTATGAATTTTATAAATGCCGATTAAATTAAATTATCAGTAATTATATTTAATTGGCGGGTATCGAAAATCTTAACGTGGGGAGATGAGTTAAGCATTTAATAACATGAGCTTAATGCAAATTGGTCTTGAGATTATGGTTAAGAGTGTAGTTACAGTTCTTTAGTGGTATGAATTGTAATTTAATATTTTATAAAAATTGCAAAAATTGCTGTAAGGTTTTAATAATTACAAAAACTGCTTAGAGGTTTGCTTATTTGTAGAAATCGCTGGATAGATATCTTAGTTACACTAGAAGTCTAAGTCATTATTACTCTACAGATTCCTACTGTAGCTCTATAAATATACGCGTAGACTGAACTAAATTCATAAGTTGTCATTCTAGACTAAGGTTGTCCAAGTTCTGCTGGTACCAGTTCTTGACGGATCGCAGCCCACACTACATTCGGGAATTCAGTAGAAGGTATGACCGGAACTTTAACTCGAAAACCAAAGTTCGTAATTGGAGAATCGATCAAAAAGTATTTATCTGAATTAACTGTGGTGGCATGAATTTTATTTTGATCGTTCGACATCAAAAAAAATTTAACTGGAGCCTGTTACGGTGATTGCCCGACTAGTTTTATTTTTTTGAAATAATGTTTACAAATCAAAGATCTTTGCAGTTTTTCTCTAACAATGCTATGGCTATCAAAACATATAACTACTTCGATAAGGACCAAAACCATTGAATGAAACATAAAGGGTCTACTAAAATTTTTAGAATTGAAGTGAAATGAATGTAACCATGTGGATTTTGCATCCACCCATGTTTGATGGTTCCTCAAAACTCAGATAGCCTTGAATGATCGTGAGAAGAAAATGCTCACCAAAAGAGGAAAACAAGAGCTGCCTTTTATAACAAAGAAAAATTAGCACTAGAGATGGATCTAGGGATCTTCCATTACAAGCATGCGCAAATGAATATAGGAGCTGCATATGGTATCTTGAACTAGAAGCCCATTAAAAAAAGAATGAATAGTTTACTACTCTATTCTACCAGAACTTTTTTGATTACTTTTGTTTTCTTTAATTCTTCTTGCTTATCGATTTCCATTTGTTTTCTGCTGAATCTAACATTCAATGTGCTTTTCCTTACTTTAGGTTTATAAATTTGTAAGAATATATGTAAATAAATACAAATAAATTCTGTAAAAAAAAATAAATCTAAGAACACATCTCTCTCACTGGCTATCCAACAACCCATCTGGATCTTTAAAACAACCCCATTTTCAGTGGGTGAAGCTTTTCCCTCACCATTATTTTTCAGAAACAAAAAATTACACACACAGAGAAAATCTTTCCCACCAGAACACCATTTCCCCTTGAACATATATTTGTGTATGCATGTAAAGATTTCAAATATATACACACACTTTCATGATTTCAGATTTCACTATGCTTGCAAGGAATAACTTGAATATAATTGATGATCCAAAATTATTTTTTTGTGCGAACAGATTAGTAAAGTTTTACCGGAGGACTGGTGGTGAACAGCCTCATCGACGAAGGTGTAACCGCCAGAAAGAAAATGGTGGTCGACGGTGGTGGAGAAAGAGAGAGATCAGAAAGAGAGAACGGTGACCTTGGATGGTGTAATGGCGGGTTCACCCCATTTAGAGTAGAGAAGGGTAGCGGTGGGCGATGGTAAAGGGTTTTTTGTGCTAAAAAAGTGAGTGGCAAAGAAAAATCAGAGATGAGACAGAGGCGAGAGAGAGAGAGAGAGACAGAGAACGTGAGAGAGAAAAGGGAATGGTAAAGGCGCAGAAGTGGGAGGAGTGGAGTGGGCAAGATGAAGGAAGAGTCTAGCTGTTGGGTTTTAAAAAATGGACGGCTAAAATTAAATTTTAAAATCTAATGGTTGAAAACAATTTGGGGCATCATGCCCTAATACTGCTTTCGGGTTTGGAAGCACGATTCGTTCAGTTACACAAACTCTTCTTCCCTTTCAAATGTTTATAGACGTGCAAAGAAAGAGAGACGTCATGCAAGTGAATCTCTCCATCATCTCCAATCATGGTGTTCGAGATCAACTTCTCTTCCCAACACCTATTTACCTTCTCCATTTCTTCCATAATCTGTTGCTTATACAAATTCTAGGGTTCCTGATTGGACCTTTTTTTTTCTTTTGTTCTTATGAATTTTTATCAGTTGACGATGATCTGAATTGATAATTATGAATGGATGCGAAATGGCGATTACTCCCCCAAAGGTTTCAAGCCCATGCCGCCGCTGTTATTCTAATTTGCGAAGCAAAAACCCAGGTCTCCTCACAATTGTTTAACTGCCCGATTCATTTTTTTAGGGCTTGTGTATGATGTGAGTGATGAAATGTTTGGGATTTGCAATCTAATCCGAAGAATACAATGGGTGTTGTAACAGTGGTGGTCAGCTTCTTCGCTTGGCTATGTTTTCATGATTGCTTGGAATAGTTTTGATGACAACGAGAATTTAATTGTTGTTTCTGGCGTTAAGTTTATTATTTCTCCTGGCACAATCACAAAAGATTTGGTAATTAGAAATTTAGAATACGAAACAACGCGGCAGTGCACCTAATCTTTGAACTTGAAAATAGTTAGAAACATGTAGAAAATCAATTTGTATGCTTTTGGAGTTAATGAAACTCCAGGCTTGGTTGGTAGCATATTAAGTATTGTGTGAACACTTGCTATTTATTTTTGAGTTATTTCAGATATCATCCGCAAACAATTGATGGGATTCAATAAGATGGAAGTGATAAATAATACTGGGCATCTCAATAATTTTTTTTTAATATCAGAAGATTATGAATAAGATTATGTATACAGCGAGATGTTTGGTTCATATTTTGTTAAAGTGAAATAAAGAATAGGATGAAAGTTATAAAATTATTGTTGATAGTTGGTAAATGAGAAATAATACCGGGGGGTTCTAGATTAGTATTAGATACTTTGGAATAATATGAAATTTATCAAATTATTAGTCCGAATTTCACAATACAAACGTGGGACTATATCCCCAAAGAGAGAAAAATTTGATGCATCTTCACATAATTGACTCATTGTACATACTATATTTTATAGAAATAATGAATATGAAGCGTTTGAATTAATTCATAGTAATGTAAATTAAGGGTTTTATTTTTTGTGTAAATTATTGTACAAGTCTTTCTTTTATATATATATATATATATAGAGGATTCAGGGTTTGGCTCTTCTACCATAATAAGCTATTTTTTAAACTTAATTAACAAAATATAAAATTTTAAACTTTATTTCCAACCTACGTAAAAGTGTATTTAACAACCACGCTTTAATAGAAAATATTTTTGCTAAATACGCTTTAAGCACATTCTCTACACAATGTTATAGAATGAAAAATTACGATATGAAAACATTTTTAAGAAACACACTTTCTGATTTAATACATAAAATATTTTTAATAAACACATTTTTAATTGATTTAAAATAAAATATTTTTATTAAATACACTTTTAGAGTAATTTTAAACTCAAAAACATTATTAGTACTCAAGTATAAACACGTTTTCTTCAACGTGATCCGTTCATGCTAATGGAAATGTCAATAGTTAAACATAAATATATTTGTGTGCATATTGTTTATTTAATTCTTGAATATATTTTTATGATCGAATTTGTTCATTACGTAAGATTCAATAAGTTTGTTATCTTTACAAAAATATAAATTGGTCCAATACCGGTAACTAAGTGATCGCATAATATTGTTTTATAAATAAATAAATAAAAATTATAATTTAAAAAAATATTTTTAAACAAATGTTATTCAATCACTTAGCTATATATATCAAATCAATCTAATATTTTTTACAAATAAGAAACTCGGCGAGTTTTATGTAATAAATAAATTTAATTATAAAAATATATTAAAAAACTAAATAAAAATAAACATGTTATATTTTTTTATTTGATAAATAAAGATAAAAACAAACAAAATGTTTTCCATTGGGCTTCTAAAAAAACGTTTCTACCAAAAAAGTTTTTCATTTAAGTAAGATTATTTTTCATTTAAATAAAATTATATTTATAAGAAAAATATTATTATAAATAATATTTTTTTAATATTTTATTTTATCAAATTAATAATTTTAAAAATATATTTTACGAAAAAATCATGTAGTTAACACGTTTTTATATAGGTTGAAAATAAAATTAAAAATTCCTTATTTCTGTAATTGAGTTTAGAAATTTGGGTATCAGGGTAAAAGAGACTCAGGGTTAGGGTTCTTTGGGCTTCTTGACTGCATAGGCATGGTGAATTCTGAGCTTGTCCCGTGCAATCGTTCTCTCAATCGTTCTCTCAAATGGTGAATTCTAGCGAACGCAAATGAGTTTGTCCAAGACCCAGTTTCATCTTCCTTATTCTCTCAGCCTGCCACCAGTTCCAGTAAACCCAAAGAGGTCAGTCCAAGAACCAGTGATGTATATTTCCTATCTTTGATCTTCCAACTTTGTTTTCACTTAACGGGTTTCTCCATCAAATCTGTTGGTTTTGATGTTTCTGGGTTGTTTTGCTCTTCACCGTTATTGGTGGTATGAGCTTTCATCCAATGGTTATTTCTAGTTCTTTGATTTTTCTGTGCTTTTGACTTCATTTGTTGCATTTATTAGTTTTTAGTTTTTTACTGCATTTAGATTTTCCAGAAATTAATGCATGAAGCAACTGGATGCTGATTTCACGTAATGGGTAGCTGTCAAATTTTTAACAGGGAAGCTGTTTGTAATTCTATTTCTGGATTGTTTTTCTTCTCGTATATGTTCAAGAAACTGGTGGGGCTAAATGGAAATGCATGACAGAAAGTTGAGAAGGAACCTTTTGTGAAGATGACGTTATTTTGTTGTATTTCAGTTCATGGGTGTGCTTTGCTTGTTTCGTCTGCTGTAGGGGCGTTGGAGCTATCTATTGAAGCTTCTATTTTCTTTTTCCTTTTATCTCTTTATTTATTGTGAAAGGGTTGTGTCCGCTCGACACATGCTCTAATCAGTTTCTTTTCATGCTGATAAAAAGGTTTTATAAATAGTTTCGATTTAGGGTTTGGCATTTCTCTACTTGGGTTCGTGCTAAAATGCCTAAATGATTTCTTATCTTCTTATTTGATTTCTCGTGAAGTCTTTTCTGGAGAAATTATCTGCCAGTGGTTTTTTATATTAAAATGGTTTGAACTTTTCTTGGATATGTACGGGGAGGATGTGCTTTAAGTACTTCAGACTTGTGATCGGTTGTTTGGAGTCTCTTTGAACTTTGAAGTACTTAGCTCTTGTATATGTCATGGTAAGATGGCCTAATTTTCCTATGATGTTATGATAGATGTCCATTAGAGCTTGTGTTGTACTAAATAATGGAATGTGACATAGATTGCTGGTGGATTTTATTATCTATTTTATTTGAAAGCTACTATTATTTGAAACATAATGACAAGCTTGTTCTCCCCATTGTAGGATGTTCTATGTGCTTTACAAGAAGGCTTAGCTGAAGTCATGAGATGAAAATGAGAAGAAAGTGTAGGCTTTGGTGGCCAAATGACCTCTCTGAGACTGAACCAACATCCTCAATTCTCCTCTTTGGGTGGTTTATTTCGTCGTCCTCGACATCCTTGGACATTGTAGTGGCTTTTGCATGCAATGAGGTTTCCTTTTCTCCCGACCAATCTGGTCTTCAGGTATAAACTATATGAACCTAAGTTGGATCCTTAAATTTGACCCATTTTAGCTGAGCATGTGTAATTAAATCCTTACACTGATCATGTGGTAAAACCACACAATACTCTAAATGGAGGCTTAAGCTTGTATTTTATTTTTGTGTATCTTGAATTAATGTCATACAAATGTGCGTACTTTGGGATGAAATCCTTAATCATCTGATCTATCTCATGCCAAAATCAATCCGAAGAAATTAGAAGGAAGGAAATAAAAAAAAAATGGCTAGGGAATGGGGATCAAAGTAATATGCATAGATGATGCTGAAAACCACATCATTATGGGAAAGTTTTATTAATTGGTTATGGGGCAGCCTAAGAAAATAAAAAGTTATTTCAAAACAACTTATTTTTTTGGGTAATTACAAAACAACTTTTTACTGAAATCAAATTCATAAGAATTTGTTTCCAGGATGATCCCAGATACCTAACAGGAATGAGTGCACTGCAAAACCAAACAAGTTGCTCTCTTACTAAAATCAAATGCACATGTAGAGAGAGAGAGAGAGAGAGAGAGAGAGAGAGAGAGGAAAAGAAAGGAGGGGTAGTGGTGTATGTAGTCAATTAAAGGTAAGGTAAGAGGAGGAAAAGGATATGGAGGGTTCTACGGTGTCTGATAATGGGTTCGGTGGTGACAAGGTTTGCAGTAGTGGTGGGCTATGGTGATCATAGGTTACGGTGATGATAGGTTCCGACAGTGAACTTTGGTGTTGGTAGTAGGATATTTTCGTCATGGTAAGTGAGAGGTGATACGGGTGTGGGTTTGCAAGGAGAAAGGAATAAAATTATAATTTTTTATTTAGTATTAATCTTTTATTTGAAGAAAGGGCTAAAGGCATATGTGGAATATGTGAAAAATAAGATGATGATGTGGGTAAATTTTAGTTAGCTGTTTTAATGCAATATAGAAGGAGGAATCTAATGCTTATTAATATTAAAGCAGAAGGGATGTCAGTGTAATTTCACAAACTTAAAGGGAGTTGTTTGCGTTGAAAAAAAATGGTTTAAAACCATTTTAAAGTGAATGGAAAATTGATTGAAGATGGTAATTGGTTGGCTCAAATAGAGGAGTGCTTCCGGAGTTTTATGTAATCAATGGATGCCTGCAAGATTAAAAGGTAAATTTTATAGGACGTTTATTAGACTAGCAATTTTATAGGGACATAATGTTAGGATGCTAAGAAGATCACATAAATAAGAGTATTGCAGAAATAAGAATGTTAAGACAGATGCATGATAAGAGTAGAAAAGATAAAATTAGGAACGAAAAGATTCTTAGAATGCTAGAGGTCACACCAACTGAGGACAACTTGAGAAAATATATTAAGGTGATTTGGACATATACAACGTAGACTAGTTGATGCAGTTGTAAGAAAAAGCGTCAAGATCATGAGTAATGAAAACATTAGGGGAAGGGGTAGATTTAAATTGGTATGAGATGCCGTGTTAAAAAAAGATATGAACTTATTAAATTAACCGAAGATGTGGTTCTTAACAGAGCAGAATGGCGTAAAACGATTCATGTAGCCGGCCCCAATTAATTGGGACAAAGGTTTATTTTGGTTTGGATTAGGTGAGGGGATAGTGCTATATTATAGTTGTACAATTAGGGCATTTTCTTGTAAATCTGCAGCATTTTGGGTTTTGTGGTCATTGCATGATGAGAGGTCCGTGTATGTGCAAGTGCTTAATGGCTTCTTTATCGTAAATTCTAACTTGAATTTATTTTGGTATATCTGGAAACTTTAATGCTTAAATTTTTGATCTTGGGAAGAGCTGAAGAAATGAAGAGGAGGGAGGAGAACAACTATATTGAAGCGATGTGATTTTCTTGAAACATACTAAAACGATGGTTTTTTGCTTGACCCCCAGGAATCTCAGGATTCTATATGTTGGTTTCCACAGGATGAACCAAAGCAAAATGTTTTGAACATTTTGAGCATGTCAGAATGAATTTTAGTTCCTTGTGTATCTTTATTCATTGTATATGCAGAGTATTTGGCGAGATAAATGCTATGAGTTTTCTGTTTTTTCTTTTCTGTGCATTCACAATCAAAAAGTCAAGTTCCAGTAGCTTCTATGCATATATGGAAGAGGGTCCTCCGATTGGAGGATGTTTTGGGAAGGATTTCCCACCATCTTTTGCTAAGATGGAAAACAGATACTCCACTTAGTTGAAGAGTTGAACATGCTAAACTAATTGAAGAAGATATCTTCAACGGAGATGAGATCATCAACGAGGAATAAGAATTGGTTAAAGATAAGGAATGAAAGAGTGCTTAGTTCAAGAATATTAAGGAAGTTCTGAAGACATGAATGACTACATGATGAAACCCGTCCAAGAGCTTATTAGATTATTATATATTGGGCTTTTATTTTTTAGGTAAGAGTAGAATTGAACTGTCTCTTTTCATGCATAAAAATGAGGTAGTTAATGTAAAGTCCCTTATACGAACTTTGTTTTT
>JAOTRH010111924.1:18146-83658 GCA_034768845.1 Heliamphora exappendiculata | reverse complement strand
CTCTACACACCAGATTAAATACTATACAGAATATTGGACATCCATGCATATCAAAGAAATGATACACATACATTGCTAGTAAAGATTCTCATAAAATAGAAAAATAATTTTATTAAAATAATATTAAATATTAAAAATATAATTTTCAGTATATCAACCCTAACAATCTTTCCGTGTACACGTTCCAAAAGATTCTAGTTTTCCAAACCATTTCTTCGTATTTTAATGCGTAACAATTAAAATAACCGATGAATGTACAATTTTTTCTTTAGTTTTACAGTTAAGGTAGTGATTAAAGGTATTCAAAATATTTTATTTTTACGTTAATTATTTTTCAAAATTAATAATTTATTAAGATTAAATATTTTTCGTTTAATTATTCTAAAATCCAAAATTAATTTTCATATTTTTCAAAGATATCCAATTTAATAAAAAATCATCCTAAATGTGTTATTTTATAAAAATAAAATATATAAAGTTTTTTCATTTAAATAAAAACTTTTAATTAGAAAAACTTAATTTTATTTTTCTTTACAAAATTTTAATTAAAATCGAATTTTTTGAATTAATTAAATTAACAGGAATATATAAAATAGATATACATCATCCACGCAGTTTAAAAGAATATAAATGCAAGAAATTTATATATTCCGATTTTATGATCAAACAGAAACTCTGACGAGTTTTAGTCTCCTGTTCAAAGATAAGCTGTAATCTTTCAATCATTTTCTAAATAATCTTATGCCATTCAAGTTGCATCAGGATTCCTCGATATGTAGTGTTATACATATACAACACTTCCGAGCCTCGAAAACATTAGAAAATTCTAACCAAAATATTCCTGAACCAGCACTACCACCGTTGGACCACCAGCGCCTCCGGCGCCGCTACAAGCCGCCGGTTCAGGTGGCTTTTGTCGTCTCTCCCGAACTCCGTTCTCGACGCTATTTTTTTTTTAAAATAACTCTCAAAAAATACTATTTTCTTGTAAAAATTTCGATTGAAAAAAAGCTTAAAAACATCTTTCGATGGCCGTTGAAACAGCCCTACCGCCACCCTATTGCCGTCGCCCAGTTGGGCTTTTTTCGTGGTGGTTTTGGTTCCTGTTTCTTTCTGTTTTTAGCACTGATATCCAGTAACATGTTGCCTTGAAAAACACCTCGCAAACTGTGACACCCTATACAGTTTCATTTTGATATATATATACGTGCATATTTGGTATTTTGACGCCTTTTGGCATTTTTACTTTAATATGCGTATACGTGTTTTGATGCATGTTTTGGTTTATCTGAGCATGCAGGGTTGGTTCTGGGGGCCGCCATGAGTTATAGTGTGAATTTCAAAAATTAAAAAAAAAAGATATTTTAGAGACCTATAAATATCAGGAGTTATATATTTTCAAAGGATATTTTCAAAACTTAACTCCTAAGTTTTTTTATTTTTTTCTCCACCTTCTCTCTAACTTCTCGGGAGCCCGGGGTTTAGTTTTTGATGGACCAACAGCCGATCCTTGTTATAGGCATTGTGCTCTAGCATCCATCCAGACAGAATTTTATTCTGACGAAGCTCAATTTTGCACGCGAATCAAGGTATCGAGTTTTTAACTCACCGAAGTAGGATTCTAGACTCTACTGTTGTATAAGGGTGCTATATGTAATCTTGTGTTGTTTCACCGTTTAAAAATGCATGAAAGGTGTTTATG
The DNA here is from genome assembly GCA_034768845.1 of Heliamphora exappendiculata. NCBI lineage: Eukaryota > Viridiplantae > Streptophyta > Magnoliopsida > Ericales > Sarraceniaceae > Heliamphora > Heliamphora exappendiculata. The sequence continues at coordinate 81,956 of JAOTRH010111924.1, read as the reverse complement.
TTGTGGGAAAAGTTGGGTTTTGAGTTTTAAAAACCTTTTTTCGTCATTTTGGTTGGATGAACGGGTTTGGTTGGATAAAAGGGTTTATGCTTAAAGTGTTTCTTTTTGGTTCCCTTTGTGGATATGGGCTCGTGTATGTCCATGGGTTTAAAAAATATGCAAATTGTTGGTTTGATTCGAGTTTGGATGGATTTTGGCTTCAAAATTCAACAAAAAGGTCAGTTCCTTGCGTAGGACCGCTTGAGGGACCATTCAAGCGGTCTAGAGGGCGGTCTTGAGTTGCTCTCGGTTTGGCGACTACTGGACAGACCGCTCGAGCAGTCTAGTCCGCGGTCTATTTTTCACTAGTTGAAAATCCATTTTAAAAGTGATGTATGCCCCTCATCTGGACTCGAAATGGGGTCATTTTTGTTTTCAAATTGAAGCCCCAAAAGTCTTATTTCCAATGGCACCTCTCTCACATTAAAATTCTTTTGTAGAAAATGTTATGGCCAAATTAGTGAGGGTATATCAAATTTTTTTAACCATTTTTCATCCGTTTATGGCCAAATGTCTTGGAAAAGCTTATTTTTCATCCTTAACGGAACTTTTTAACAAATTTCTTGTTCCTTGGGAGTTTATTTGTGGAAGTCCATAGTTTTTAAAAGGTGGTGGTTTTGAAAACGTGTTTGGAGGTTTGGAGCTATTCTTTGGAGTTGAGGCTCGACCTTTAAAATGTTTTGATGAAAACCATGCATTTTCATGCTTGATCTCCATGGTAGATGGATTGGATCTTCTTATACATATGCTGTATAGTTTTGAAACTCATGTTTGTACATGTTTTTGGTTTGATCTCCATGTTAATGGATGGATTTGTAGATTTATTTGATCTCCATGTTGTTGGATAGATCTTTGTACAAATGTGAAAATGTTTTGGTTTTGATAAATGATTATCTAGATGTACCGGAATAACGGGTATTTGGCACGAGTTGCCCTTGCTGTAAGTCTAAAAACGTGTGCAGCGTAGGTGCCCTGTACCTTTAGGTTAGTCCCTGTAAATTGAGTGGTTGGGTGCTCTGTACCCTCGGGCTGTGGTCTTGTAAATTGAGTGGTTACGTTGTGGTACTCCGTATAGAACTTGTGTTTATCTAACCGGTCCCATAATGTATGGGGATTAGATAATGGACAGGGGTCTATCGTTGTTATCTCTGTCCCCTTGTGATGGAGTCGGTACATAGGAATCATTTTTATCTTTTCTCCTCGGCTGTGTGACCCTAGTGGAGCAAACTATTTTTATCATATTTTCGTCGGTTGTGTGATACAAGTGGAAAACAACGTTTTGATTATAGTTTTCTTTAACTATTGCATGCATTGGTTATAAGGCTTGGTTTGCTTGTGGTTGAGTTAGCTTCCACCATATGATTGCATATCCTGCTTTACAGCTTTATAGTCTATTTTTATTGGGCTTTGGCTCACATGGTGGGATTTTCTATACAAAATCATTTCAGGTGATGATGCGGATGTTGATTTAGAGTAGATCCTATGGTGCCCGTGATGACGGATGACGAAAGACTTTAGTAGTTTTCCTTTTTGGAATGCCTATTCTTGAAGACAGATTTTGTACGCCATAGGGCGATATACTGTATGCATGTTGAAACTGTATGTTTACTATTTATGAGAGATACATATTGGGTTATCATGTGATTTCAACAGGTGGATTTGAATGTATGAAAACTTATTTCCATAAAACTGGTGTCTGGTGGATTTTTACGTGACCCTGGATTTTGGAGCGTGAGACAAACAGTCCCGAAAAGCCTTAAAAATTGCTCTAAAATAGCCTGGTGCCGCCACCAAATTTCGTCGCCTATAGCTGCCTGTTTTGCCACTGTTTTTGCTCTAATGTTTTTTATAGTTCTTGACTAGTTTTAAGGTACTGTTTACTACTATTTTATACCTAAAAATTTTCTCAAAATCAGTCCAAAAAATGTCACAAAAACATCAAAAAATATCCTCGAACCACCGACGCTATTTTTTTGCCAATTTTTTTCCTGATTTTTGGACCTATTTTGGTGGTGTTTTTAATATATAAAATTTGCAGAAAACTTACTAGAAGAACCTGTTTCAAAACTGTTGAAAAACCACCGCGTTTTGTGGCCCAAAAATCCCAAAATCACTACCGGTGCCACCAGTTATGCTTCCGCCTATTCATCGTGTTCTTGGATATTCAAAAATATTCTCAAATATTCTAAATAATATTTAAAAAATATATAAAAACTTTTACATCGAAAACCTACCTCCCGTAGGCTAACAATTGAACTAAAAAGGGTTAAACTATCACGATTAACCCTCTTGATTAAAAAATTAATTAAATCATCATTCAAACCATTCCATCAAATATGAATATAACAATGATAATAAAATCGGGATTAGAACGCTTGTAAAAAAAAATTACCATAGTTCTAAATTTACCCGGCCCCTTAATAAATCGTAAACAATAATTAAAACAGCTCTGAAACCAATTGTTGAATTCAAACAGTCAAGATCATTGATTGGTAAACGATTTTAAAAAAAATAAAAACTAGACGAAAAATCGCCAAAATAGGCTCTAGATAAAAACTTTTTGATGTCGAACTATCAAAAATAAAATCTGTCTCACCATAGTTATTTCAGATAAATACCTTTCAGTCGATTTTTCAACTATGAACTTTGATTTCCCGAGTTGAAGCTCTAGTCAGACCTTCTACTGTATTCTTGATACGATTTCCAAACGTAGTGTGGGTTACGATCATCTGAGAACTTTAAGCGACAAAACTTGGACAACCCACTTGCATATTTATAGGGCTACAGTAGGGACCTATGGAGTAATTATAACGTAGACTTCTAGTGTAAGCCAGATATGCATCTAGCGGTTTCTACAAATATGCAAACATTTCAGTGGTTTCTGTAATTATGAAAACTATATAGCGGTTTCTGTAATTATCATAAAATACTAAATTACAGTTCACACAACTAAAGAACAGTAACTGCACTCTTAGCCATAATCTCAAGACCAATTTACATTGAGCTTCTGTTATTAAATACTTAACTCATCTCCCCACGTTAAGATTCTTGATACTCGCTAATTAAATTCAATTACTGATAATTTAAATTAATCGACATATTTAAAATTTTTTAAACTCTTCCATTTAATTTATTTGACCGCCAGATAATCAAATTCACCTACAGAGTTTGGCCCAATCAAAACTTATAAGCTTTTTTAAGGGGGTATCGTTAATCTCAAATAATCGGGACAGAAATTCCGTCAATAATTAATATTTACCATATAATTAATGCCGCTGTCTCACTCACTGAGACTATAAACCCATAAAAGATCGCACCCTCTAATGAATCAAAACAACGAATATTAAATATACGCAAATAATAATTATTTCGGGATTAAGAGTATAAGTACTCATAATAACCTTGGAGTGTGAATTAATTTATGTAGTCAGTATAAAATTAATTAACCCAATGTAGTCCTGTTTAATACACACAAAGTGTACTAATATAGCGAGTCGGAACATTAGACGATGCTATTATCTATTCCATGTAACCAAGACATGCCTACTAAAACTGTGTACTATAGTCGTACCAATGGTTTGTTCATTTCTATCTAAACTGTTAACCAAACTTATATTCTGTAAGAACATATAATCTAGTCTTCTGTGTGCAAGTCCTACTCTACACACACCAGATTAAATATTATATAGAATAGATGACAACTATGCATAATATTAAAGAAATGATATTGCATACATTAATCACTAAGACTCTCTTAAAATAAAAAATAATTTTATTAAAATTAAATTAAATACTAAAATCAAAACATAAATACATAATTTTTAGTATACAACTTTGAGAGAGCTTAAGACATTTCACACTACTTTTATGTGCTTATAAAGTTCTTGATGTATCTTTAGTTGGGTAGTTAGTAGTAACTAGAACATTTATAGAATATGGTTCAAACACATTTGGGAAGTACCAAACTCACGGGTAGCCTCTATGTAGGAACCATTTAGTGCAACCTTTTTGAACCTACCTACGTACGTAGTTTTTCTTCACTAATAAAGGTCCTGACAAATCCCTAAACCAATAAATTGTAAAAATAGAAGACGAAAAACTATTTTACCTAGATTTGATGAAACATATAGTGGTCAGGTATCGTCTATGGACAAAAATACATATGTGTGGAAAAATGTTGATGAAGATGGATAATCTGAACTACTACAGAAAGTTATTAGATAAAGTTATAGTGAATACACACTAGAATTGCCACTAACAACACTCATGCAGAAATCAGTCGAAAACTCGAATGAAATAGACTTGGCCTTACTCCCATAAAGCCATCTTTTCAAAACAGGATAATAACCTCTCTAAAACGAATGGTTAGGAACCAATGCCCATTCTTAAATTAAAATTTTAGCCATTGGGCTTGCCAATGATTGGGAGTATGGACCGGGATAAAAATAGGTAATGTTTTCTATGATTTTAGACACATGTTAACTAGTTCGAACATATTTTATTAAGATAATATTATAAGTGAGTACTTGGCTAATCTATTTAAGGTGTTAATTTTTTTTCTTGTATATGAAATTATAATACTTGGTTTAAACATCTTATATCAACAATATAGATAATATGATAACTTAGGTAAACACTTAGAACACGCTAAACACATTAGAAACTAACTTGGGTAGTCAGACTCACTGTCCCTTATCACATTTATAACAAACTACCTCTTGTTGAATCTCAAAAGATCAGTTCAAATTTTATAATCACTTTAAAACCGTGTTAAAGGATAGACATGAGGAGATCCTTAAGAATGAAAACATAAGAAATTCCTATGTTTTAGATTGAATTGATTGTTATAAAAATAAATCTCAAATATTGACCGAGCAATCAACCTTGAATTTCAATAAGAAGAATATCCGATCACCGTTTCTTCTAATGGGAAGTCTAGAAAGATTAATTGAGTTGAGTTTACCCTTAAGATACGAATTTTATTACAATAAATGCTAGATCTTTTACACGAAATACGAGTTATATAGTGATATTTGTAATCTTAACATATAGGCATAACCCATACTCATAGTAAGACCATATCACAACACATGTAAATAATCTAATTAGACTAACTTCAGTGAAAGATGAACTATTCAACAACAACTAATACAACCCTACTTTCAAACTTACGTACCCACACAACTAAAGAAATTTTTTTTGACTCATGCCCAGAGAATTCAGAAAGGCTTATAATTAAATTTCAGGGGGAAAATCAAAATGAGACCCAACTCTGGTGTGTTACAAGGGAAGAACAATTGTAGAAAGTTTAGGTACCCATGTGATGGTTGTAGAAAAGTGCATACCAGAGAATGCTGGAAATCGACAAAGGGATGTTGAAACTACGAGACAAAAGATCATCTTCGAGAAAAGGGTCCAAAGGATCAAGAAGAAGTCGGAAAGATGACAAGAGACGAAAGCATGAATCAAAAACCAAAACCATAAGTTCTAGAAAAACTAAACCAAAGAAGGATAGAAAAACTAAGCTTTGAACTCGGGAGCTAAAGATACGAAAAGGCCACCCAGAAAGGACGACAACCAAGGATGGGAAAATATACTTATTTTAGTACCTAAGGACCATCTGAATCTGAATGAAGTTGTTGTAGATAATCTACCTATCTATCCCCTATTGGCTTAGGTAACTTTGAGCACGAACCCTCTAATTTTATCGATGAAAGTTTTGAAGAATGCTATAACCCTTAGGCCTACTAAGATTACAATCTAGAAATAAAAGAGCAGTATGCTCCCCGATAGTGTTATGAACCTTGGTAATGTGCAAACCCAATCAGTAAGGAATAAACTCACTTCTAAACATACTTGAACATGTCAATTCGCATCTCTCCATTTCCACCCTTGCTGCTAATGAACTTAAACCTAATAAATCTTTAAGAAAAGTTGTCATGAATACCTTCAGTGTACAATAAAAATGTACCAAGAAAAACCTAATGTAATAGAAATAAGTTCTCCTTAGAACTGTGCCCTAGACTAACCCCCTTCAAAAATCACAAGAAAAGAAGCTAAGAATCCAAGAATTCTATACTAAATAGCTAAGAGTGTCATCTTAGGGAATTCCGGTGACATGAGGAAGAAAAATGAGATGATTCCATTTCTTAACTCCAGTTAAGAATTTTCCAGAAATCACACAAGGAGACCACGAAAGAATAATGACAATGACCAAGGGCATGAAAAGTGTAGCCCTAGTCTCGGGAGATCATCGAAATGTAGAAGAAGTAGCCATAACCTCCCTCTAACTACTCTTTACGTACTTACATAGAAGTTGACCCAATTCGATGCAAAAATTTTTATCGTCCCACTTTGACGATACGTCGTCGACCCAGCTCATGTCCTCACACGACAACCTGTGTAGCCAGGTCAAAATCTACCTTACGAAAAACAACTGGTACGCATCATGGATCGACAAGAGAAACGACTCCACAATAAAGTGATACCTAGAACTTTTCGTGTAAGGTACGATACTTTGTAACATAACCCGGGTGAAGTTTGAAGGACCAAACTTTTAAAGGTGGGGAGAATATGATACCTCAGAAAATAATAATAATACAATTAATTAAATTAAACAAATAAATAAGAATAATAATAATTATAATAATAGTGGCATTATTAAATTTTCGGTTATGACCGTTACAAATTAAATACGAACATTATGATGCTTCATTATATCCCTTTCAAAAAATAATATATATATATATATATATATATATATAATATTTATTTAATTATATAAAATTATTATAAGGTTTTTAAAACAAATTTTGTAACCGATTGGGTTTAAAACCCGTTTAAACTGAGGCTTCAATTGTATTTATATGAGCTGTTAAATCTAGGCTTCAATTTTCTTTTTTTTCAGCGTTTTCGGATGCGCGCTATGTGTTTTCGTTGTAGCACGTTTTTACTGCTTTTGATGCATGATCGGGCTTAGGCATGGATTGCATGTGACTCGTGAAAACTATTTTTAGGCTTGAAAGAGAATCAAAAACTTCACATTATTTTCCTAGCATGTTTAACTTTTATTACTTGTTTGTTTAGTTTCTGCTGAGCTCTAGCTCACGGTGTGGGATTTGAAATGTTTTTCAGGTACCGATCACGCAGGTTGATCCGGAGGAGCCGGAATGGGGGCAAAAGATCTGTTGTCTTCTTTTTGTTCTTTTTGGACCATGTATTCTTTTACATGCTTTTTGGTGTTGGAGCCGTGTATGTAAATCTTTTGACGATTATATATAATGCATGTATGTTTTATTTGAGAGTGGTTATCGGGTTGCGTGTTGTGTATAGTTGTTTTAGGGCGTTTCATGTGACCCGGGGTTTGGGGTGTGACAACATGGTATCAGAGCTCTGGGTTCAAATACCTAAGAGTCGTGGAAAGAGGGTGCATCACCTTGTGAGGTTGATTGCGTGTGCTTAATTGCCTGTGTTTAGATGTTTTGATAGTATGAGCATGATAGTGTGGAGAATGTGTAAATGTTGTGTATATGTGAGCATGGGTGTTGAACCTTAGAATTGATTAGTCTTACCTTTGAGCGTTTGGATTAACAAGCTTGGAAGGCGAGTTATAAATGCATTTGGCCGACATATTTTTTAGCAAGGAATCTAAGTAGGTTATCTAAATTGACGCGTCATTCTTGTCAGTTCTCCTCGGTATATGGGGTTTGTTCCGCATTAACTTATGTGACTATGTGTTAGCATGTTTATGTGGTTAGTGTTTATGTTCATGCAATGTGTTACGTCTTATGTTATGTTTTCCTTTCATATAGACGTGATGTTTGTGAGGAGAGGACGAGGCCGTGGTCGAGGTGGTGGCCGTGGTTTTGGCCAAGGGATTGTGCCAATCCCTGATGCTGGGGATGCAAATGCTCCCTAAGGACCTATTGACGTGGTAGGGTTGCTACGTGCGCTGGTTGGGCTCCATTGGTCAGCTGGTTGAGACCGCTAGTAGGAGAGAGAGAGAACCTAAGTCGAGGGCAACAACGGCAATGCGAGAGTTCAGACGTATGAATTTACCTACTTTTGATGGGGATCCTGATCCTACTCTGGCGACAGAGTGGTTGGAATTGGTAACTCGGATCCTTAGTACACTACAAATAGTGGAGGACGATTTGCGGATTTTGTTTGCCACTTTTCAGCTGAGGGGTGATGCTCATGAGTGGTGGAAATACGCCGGGAATACTGTGAAGGGCACATGGGCAGCTTTTACGGGGGTTTTTTTGGAGAAATACTTCTCGACTTCTTCGAGGGATTTGTACAAAGAGTTCTATGCCCTCACTCAGGGGGCGATGAGTATTGCGCAGTATGAGGCCAGATTTACTAGCCTATCTCGTTTTGCACTAGAGATGGTGGTGAGAGACGAGTTACGTTCGAGAAGGTTTGAGCAGGGTTTGAGGCCGGCGATCAGGGAGCGAGTTGCTGGTATGGGATGACGTGTTTTTACAGAGTTGGTGAAGTCAGTAGCAAGGATCGAGAACACTTTGAGTGAGACCCATGGACCTAGGGAGGTTAGAGCACAACAGAGTGGAGCTGAGGCGCAGTCAACTTGGCGCTCCAACAAGAGGTAGAGGTCCTTTGGCCCTGGTTTCTATCTATCTGGATTACCACAGCAGTTTTCTGCACCAGCACTATCAGTGGCCTCATCTAGTATGCTAGAGCAGAGGGAGTTGATTTGCTATCAGTGTAGGTAGTTAGGGCATTGTGCGGTGGATTACCCGCAGCCGAGGTAGTCCCAGGGTTCATGGGTTTAGTCACAGGGGAAGGAGCTATAGGTTTGTTATGGATGTGGCCAGCCAGGACATATTCACAAGAACTGCCCTTAGGGAGGCAGTGTACCAAGCATGGAAAACACACCAGTGAGTTCATCTGTGCAGGGTCAACCAGATCATCGACAGCAACATCCTATAGTCCAGACTTCCTGGGTTACAGATGAGGGTACTTCAGTTTAGTCAGTATGGCAACCGACAGTGCAGGGCTACGGTGGACAGACTAGGATGACTCATGGCAGAGTGTATGCCCTCACAGCTCCCAGTTCTTCCAAGGCACTAGTTGTACCTGATGATGCAGTTACTCCTCCAGTGAGCAGAGGCACGTTATGAGTGTGCAGACTTTGGGCTAGTGTTCTTATCGACATGGGAGCATCATGTTTCTTCACCTCTTCTGTTTGGGAGTTGGTGATGGACTCCGTGGGTGGTGTGCGGTGTTGAGACATCGGTTGGTGAGGATTTGAGGTTCGAATGAGTTGTAGATCCCGTGTCTTTGAGGTAGTTAGCCATTGTTTAGAATGTATGGTCTTGTTTGACTGTATCCTAGGAGTGGTTTGGCTGACCATATCTCGTGCTTGTGTCGACTGCGATCGACGGGGTTGTTTGCTTTTGATTTTGTGTTGAATTTTGGAGATGAAATTCCTTTAAGGGGGGGTAGAGTTGTGAGACTCTGACTCGTTTTAATTTTTACGAGGTTTCGACATGCTGTTATTCATTTTCGTGATAACAAATTTATATGTGTTTTTATGCATCATCGGGCTTAGATATGCATGTAGGGTTGATTGCCGGAGCCGTTGGGCATTGTGGTGCGAATTTCAAAAAAGAAAAAGATATATTCGAGCGGGTCTATAAATATCTATCCTTAGATATTTTCAAACAAAAATTTTATCTCTCTACCTTTTTGAAACCTAGAAAGATATGCATTTTCTCCAACTTCTCGGGGGCTTGGGGCTCGGTTTTTGACGACTAGACAGTAGATCCTTAGTATCCTCGTGGTGGGCTACGCTTTCATATGGACAAAATTTTATTCCGATAAAATTTATTTTTGTACGTAGTTCGAGGCGTTGAGTTTTTGACTCAACGAGATAGGATCTTAGACTCTCATGTCTTATAAGGGTGCGACTTGAAATCTTGTATGTTTTTACCGTTTAAAAATTCATGAAAAATTGATTTATATTTTGATAAATCGGGTTTTGGTTTCAAAATCATTTTGTGTTGTTTTTGGTTGAGGGAAACGGGTTGTGAGGCATTTCTTTTGGTGTTTCTTAGTAATTTTGAGTTCGGGTATGTTCGAGGGTGTCAAAAGAGTGTTTGGAGGCTTCAATTTGGGGTTAAGATGGCTGGATCTGTAGTTCGGGTTGGGTTTTTGCCGTGGTCCAGTCGACTAGGCTTGGGGATTTAGTTGACTGAGTGGGTTCTGTGTTAGGTTTTTGGTTTCTAGTAGCTTTTCAGTCGACTGAATTATGGGGTTCAGTCGACTGAAGTGCTGTTGGGGTTGTTTCGGTTGTTTTGGGTGTGTTGTGGCCTTGGGGGTCGTATTGTGGTTTCACTAAGAGTTTGACGTGCATAGTTCGATTTGGGATGTCAGTGCATGGTGGTGGGCGTGGTGTTGTTCGTCATTAGGTGCGGGGCGTGTTTGGGTCTGAAGTTCTTTTTCTAAAAAAGGGGTTTTGGGAAAAGATGGGTATTATGAAAACCGTGTGTGGGAGGTTTGGAGTTGGCCTTTGGGTTAGGGTTTGTCTTGTAAGTTGTTGGTCGTCCAGGTAAGTGGACGTCGGTTGTGTGACATGTGATGTTATGATGGGTATGTGGCGCCGTTATGTGGGGTCTATACACGGTTTAATCCCTTTAAAACTCTAGTGTTATTCATGCATGTTGAAGGACGAGAATGTAGTTTTGCGGTATCTGAAACTCTTGTTTTATTTGTGTATATGAGTATGGAATATGAGCGATGGAGATGTGGTTTGATGAATGTTAACTCTGGTTAACGGTGCATTAGTTGGGGTTGAGGTCTCTTGGTGAAAGTCCGAGAAGGTTCATTAGTTAGGGTTGCGGTCCCTTGGTGAAAGCCTGAGAAGGTGCATGGATTGGTGATAGCCTTAAAAACCGTTTTAAGGCTTGAAAGAGAGTCAAAATCTACACATTGTTTTTCTAGCATGTTTAGTTTTTATTACATGTTTGTTTAGTTTCTGCTGAGCTCTAGCTTACGGTGTGAAATTTGAAATGTTTTTCAGGTACCGGTCACGGAGGTTGATTTGGAGGAGCCAGAAGGGGGGGAAGATCTGTAGTCTTCTTTTTTGTTCTTTTTGGACCATATATTCTTTTACATGATTTTTTGTGCTGGAACCGTGTATGTAAATCTTTTGACGATTATATATAAGGCATGTATGTTTTATCTGAGAGTGGATATCGGGTTGCGTATTGTGTATGGTTGTTTTTGGGGTGTTTCATGTGACCCAGGATTTGGAGTGTGACACCACGACGCTCTTTTCTCCCTTCCTCTCGTCTTTGTGACTCATTGGCTACCACCTCCACTGCCACTAGACAACTCCAGCACCACTGGCGACCTCACCAGTGCCGTTGCTGCCCCACACTGCCAGTCTCTAGCCCTCTCTCCCCCATTCGATAACTCTCTCTCTCTCTTCTCTCTCTCTCTCTCTCTCTCACACACACACACACACACACACATACACACCACCAGAACCACCACCCACCACCACCAAAACCACCACATACCATTGTTGGAACCACCAGAACTGCCGATCACCACTAACTCACCATGTTAACGTACCCATCAGTTTATTGTCGCACACTGCCACCACTCATTACCACCAGTGACCACACCCATTTGACGCCCTAACATCGCTAGTGAATGGTTCCGGTTGCTAGTAAACTGTTTCGGCGAATCCGAACTAGAAAGTTATTTTTTTGAGAATTTTTGTTTAAAAAAATAGTTTTTTGGCCTAACTTTTGGACTGCCACAACCGTCACCTCGGACCTCTATTTTAATCACCGTAAATTTGGGTTAATTTATCTCACAACCTCCTACGCATAGCTATAAACGGCGATCAAAATCAACCTATGGACTACACGGATGGAGACGTCGAAGTTTAATGGAGAAACTGAGCCTTGGAACCTGCCTTGGAACCTCCAACCCGTAACTTTGCTTCATGCGTAATTGGATCTCGGGTGTTTACACTGAATGGTTATATGCTCTATTTGGTTGCTTGCTTTTCGTTTTAAGCTTTTTGATTATTTCATATAAGACTTTTAATTATTTTTTTTAAACAAAAATATTTTATAAAAATTCATAGTAGATTTATAAAGGTTTTCACAAAATGTTTACATTTTTACATATTACGAGAAGAAAGAATTTTAAAATAAAGTAGGAATATTATAAGAGAAATTTTGGATTATAAATCCTAGTAAAGTTTTTAAAGAAATTATTTCAAAACAAGATGATAAGATAAATGAAAACTTAAAAAGATAAATATTTTTCCAATTTGTGAACTTTAATATGAAAATGAAACTTTTAAAACCATTAATAAAAATTTGTAAATCAAAACTATAAAAATGAGATAAATTTTTATTGTTATTCTTTTGTATAATAAGGCTTAGTAAGGAACCATGCTATTATTAATTTTGAAATTATTATGATAGTCACTTATTTTTTTATAAAAAAAATTAATATGTATGTGTGTGTGTGTGTATATATATATATATATATTAAATTATTAGAAAATAATAACTTTTATAGAAAAATAATATATTGTTAAAATCATTGGATATTAAAAAGTATTATAAAATGATCTTAACTGAAGATATCATATTACCACAAGAAAATACGAGAATAGAATAGAATTAAGTAACTTTTTACATATATGAATACATAAATTGAAATGTTGTTTTGTTATACGTTATTTAGATTTGAAAATTTTGAGACCAGTCAATTGAAATTAAATTCTGCTATACCATGTGAGTCTGTAATATATGAGTTAGTCTTTATTCTACGTGAATGATTGATATAATTTACTGTTACCGAATGAAAAATAGATTTTAATGATTGAATGAAAATGTATGAAAATGATGCATGAAAGAATGATAAGTTAAACGGTGTCCTGACCGCTATGGGACGTTAAGCATACCAACGAGGCGAGGTAATAAGGGTAGGGGCACGGCCAGGTGGTTAAAAGGAATGATCGTGCCCACTGTATGAAATATAGGGTCGCTCCCTACCGAATTCTAGCAGAACCATTTGAAATATATTATTCTAACACTGTGTAATAATTAATAGTTCAGATATTATTGAATCACACTGGCATGGTTAATGAATGTTGAACAATTTCAGGTGACACTTGAATGCATGGAGGAAACGATAGCGAAAAAAATAGTTTTAATTTATTCATAGTTTTATTTCAAGTTCTATAATTGCTACATTTCGATTTCTGTATTAAGGACTTGAAAATAAGTTTTAGTAAGGTTGGATGTTATTTTTCACAGTTAGAAACTCTGAGAGTTTTGAAATGAATTACTAAGAATGTTAATGGAAATGATTTCTTTTTAATGATTAAGTTACTTTTGTTTCAAAACCAGAATGGCCTGAATGAGGTTGTTTGAAAGAAAAAAAATCAGTCGGCAAAAATCAGACTAAGAAATGGAACGTAAAGAAAGAAAGAGGCATTTGGTGAGTTTTGACTCACTGACAGGTCACGAACGCCAAATATGAAAATGGGTCGTGACACGCAACATGAATACCTAGGCTTTTTCTGTTCTTAAGGGATGATGAATCCCTAGTTCGGTATTCTTAGAAGTAGTTTAAACTCGTTTGTTTATTCTTTATTTTGGATTCACTTCATTGTATGGTTTTAGACGTTGACATTTTGATCAATGAGATTTTAATTTGATTATCTAGTTTTGTTTTTATTTTTTTGTGGTTGTGATAATGAGATCATACAACTGTTATATATGTGCTTCGATATCCGAACATGAGATACTCTATACTTTGTTAGGATGGGTCGTGCTCCGGATGATCCGTGCCAAAAGTTTAGATAGAGTATACCAGGTTTGGATTTGAGCTTATCTTCTTGATAATCTTTATCGGTCTTGTAGTCGTGATAGGATTGGATTGAATCGCATAAAGATAAACTAGAGTTTGAATGAAACTAGGAGTTACTGGCTAGAGAGGATTTTAAACCCTTAAGAATCTCTTTCCCAGTTGAATTCTAAAACTTTGATTTCTTAGCTTTTTAGTTTAATTAGAATCATAATTCAAATCAAACTCCTTTTTTTAAAAGAAAATTATTAATAAAATATTTATAAATAAATTATAATGGCATTTAAATCCATGTGGACGATATCTGGACATTAGCTATTATCCTACAGGTTAGCAGTTAAAATAATGTTTTAAATAATTATTTTTGATACGGTACGAAATGAACCAGTATTCTTGAGATGTGTAACTTCTATAAGTTCTCGAACAATGATAATTAAGTCTAAAATACATGCATACAAAGAATATGGACCCTATGTTGACATACCATGAGTTAAGTGGCTAAAACACATGTAGGCCAAATTTTTGAGCATTTTAAACTCTCTGCACCGATTTTGGAAAAATCATAACTAAATATAAAAAATGATCTGAGTGTGTTCTTTATATCCAAACATAGATTTTTATATTATCTTTCATACAAAAATTTGTTTGAACTAATTTGAATGAGTAGAACTCGAGATATAACATGCTTGCCGAAGTGTGTCAGTTTTAGACCAATCAGTATTACAGACCTAAAAACTCTATTTTAAATTGAGATTTGAGCTTAGGCCAAAATATAAAAGTTATAGATAACATGTATATCTTGCTGACCACCAAGACGGAGCCCAAATTATTGAGATTTGATAGGCCTAAACATCTCTGAAAGTCACTATTGTGGATATATGAGTAACAGAAGATTTTGTCACATGTTTTTATGCAACCAATTAAAAACACATTGTTAGTGACTTACTCCAAAGGTGGTTCTCTTGCAAAGTATAGGTAACATATTTATCCAGTTGCTGTCCAAAAATAAGACCCAACAACCCCTGGATGATCCCCTAAACTATTTTTAAACCCTATGTTGAAAACAGGTTATACTGTGTGTTTTATGACTAACTGAACCTATTTTACAAAATGGCTTATTTCTCTAACTCGTTTCAAACAACTACTCTAAGCACAATTCATGAGACTTGTAGGGAACATATTAAACTAGAACATATCCAAAAATCAGACATGTAGGACCTGCTTTGATATACTAAAATCGAGACAAATTGAGGCCCTTTTTTGTACTTTTCTCTGTAAAATGTTGAACCGTTTCCATTTATATGAATTTATTGACATATTTTCCTTAGGGTATGACCTTAGTGTTAAACATATAACTTGTAGGAAATAATTTTATCTAAATAGTGACCAAAAACCAGAACTTAACTCCAATTCTAAGTAGGTTTAAACACTATTATTCTTTTTAAAGAAATACTTGAAAGTTGGTCCTTAAGTTGTTATGTGTCTGGTTGAACATGTCTTTGTTGTGGGACTTGAAGTATATGTTTTAATTGATTTAAATTGAATGATTAATGTTTTAGAGTGATTATATGATGATTTGAATCCATGCTATAAAGTTTGGACCAAGTCTTGAGAATTGTAACTTATGCTTCATATGCTTGTACTTAGTGTTTTAATGAGATATACCGTGTGCCATGCTGTACTTAGTTTGATCCTATGCTATAAGTTGTTATACTTGAGATGCATGTTGTATACCATGGGCGTTGTCACACTTACATCCTAGCATGATGGAGTCCATTCTGTATATACCATTGTGGGTTGGGATATGTTGGAGTTGTTCTATTTCTCGATTTTGAGTCTAGGGCATCCTTAGTTGTCGGTTTTTTAAATATTTTGGGATATATTCTTGGTGTACACTCTGGGTGCATCCCTTGTGTATAGAAATTGTTTATCATGAAACTAGTTGTGTAATAACCCAGTTCGGACCCTACTTGTAACAACCCAGTTTGTAACGACCCGTGTAGCGATCCAGCCTAAACCATAATATTAATAATGGTAAGTCAATAAGATTTTAGGTTACTAGAATATCAGAAACCCTAACTCAACCCGAAAACCTTGATTTGATCTAGAAATCCTAAAGAGACCAAATGCTTAGAGGGAAAGTCCTAATACTCCAAGAAGACTTCTAACATCCTAAATTAAGTAAATAACATAAAATATAAGGTTAAAAATTAAAAATTTTCATAATTAGGGTAAAATGACTATTTTGCCCCAAGTATAGTAAAATTTTTTGAAAACCCAAGTTTGACACATAGATACCCTAAATTATATATTTAGATACAATTAAGTAACAAAAGACAAATTAAAAATAAAAAATGACAAGAATACCCTTAAGTGGCTAGCCACCTTGGGATATGTGCCCAAAAAGTTACTTTTTGTCTTTTTAGCTCGAAATGAGAAAAAATTGTACAAATCAAGCATGACTATAATTCAAGACTTTTTAAACAAGTAATATACATAATAATATGATGATATAGGCAAACAAAAGTAAACAAATTATTATATAAGTTCTTACACACTAAGATAAGTCAAAAAGCCAATTTTTGTTAAACTAGCTTAATTTGACTTAAAAGTCTACACTTATTTAATCAATTGCTATAAAAATTATCATAATTCATGAGAATACTAAATTAATCATAAACATACTAAAATAACAAGTTTTAGTAGATAAAACACCAAAAAGATACACTAAATTAATTTTATGAGGCGTTTTCTTGCACAATTGGGCACCAAAACCTAAGTCAAACCCCAAATTTAATACAAAATCAGCTTTTTCTTTGCCAAACCTATCCCAACTGAATTCCCTAGCTTCCATATCTGATTTTGTAAGTCTCAAAAGACTATGGCCACCCCATTCAACCAATGAAAATTTTGAAAAATCAAAATATGGCTTACACTTTCATAATTGCTTCCAATACCCAATTTTTCAATAAAACCAAGACCAAACCCACCCGCTTCTCCTTCATAATTTTGGCAATATATATATATATAGAGAGAGAGAGGGACAAGAATATGTTCTCCTAAGTATTCTTCAAGTCTTTGAGAGAAAAAGAAGAAGAAAGAAAGAGGGTTCAAGAAGGAAGGTCTTTGGAGATCAAACTTGCATAAAGCCATGTCTTATATTCATCAACCATTCTTTAGGCTTTCAAACAAGTAGGTAAACATCTAAAACTTTATGTTATTCTAATATTAAATTATCCTTCAACTCATCTTTATAAACACATCTAAGAACAAGAATCCAAAAACAAATCAATAAGGCGTTATAGGGTCAAAATAGGGGCTGTTTATGCTTGGTTGTTATTAGGTGTGATTGCCTGTGGTTATTTTTGAGTTTGACAACTAACATGAGTTCTAGAACTTTAATGTTTATGTATAAAATACATCATGCAAATAAATAAGACCAAACCTTGACACACCATGAGCTAGGACACAAAACCCTTAAAGTCCTAATTTTTAGGCTATTTTAATTTTCTGTCCAAAATTTTGATTTATCATAACTAAATGTAAAAAATAGATATAAGTGTCCGTTTTATGTTCAAACCTAGGGTTTGAAGTTATCTTTCTTGCAAAATTAGTTTGAACTGATTTCATTGAGTAGAACTCAAGATATGCCATTTTTCAAAAGAGTATCAGTTTCTGACCACCCCGAATTGCAGACATAATAACCTTAGTTTAGGATACGATCCAAACTTAGGTCAAAACATAAAACTTGTAGATAACATATATAGATTACTTTCCACAAAAACTAAGCCGAAACGATTGAGACTTGATAGGTCAAAACACATCTCAAAACAACTTTTGTAAATCTATGACTGATAGAGCCCTCTGTCACATGTTTCTGTATGACTAGAAACCCATATTTTTAGTGACCAAATCCAAAATTGGTTTTCATGAAACATGTAGATAACATATTAAACTATTTACGGTCCAAAACTGAGACCTAAGTACCCCCGGATGGTCTGCCAAACCGCTTGTGAACTCTCTGTTGTAACGTGTTTCTGTTGAGCCTTTTCTAGCTGACTGAACCCATTTTATAAAGTGGACAATATCTCTAACTTGTTCCAACTACCTACCCTTAGCATTGTTCATGAAACTTATAGGGGACACATTAAACTAGAACATATCCAAATATCAGACCCATAGCCCTTGATTTGATGCCCCAAAACCGAAACCAACTGAGGCACATTTTCTGTACTTTTATCTAAAAAGTGCTAAATTATTTTCTCTTAAATGAAACTAATAACCGATTTGACTTAGGATCTGACCTTAGTGTTAAATATAAAAATTGTATGAAGTAATTTTATTTAAATGGTGTCCAAACATATCTTAATTCCATGTCTAGGTACCCCAAAACACTGTTATGGTATTTAAATTGACATTTGAATATTTACCGTTAAATTGTTAAGTGTGTAGTGACATGTTTTGTTGTGGGTCTTAAAGTATAGACTTTAATTAAATTATATTGGATGATTAGTGTATTAGAATGATTATTTCATGATTATCATCCATGCTGCTAAGTTGAATCCATCTTTTATGAATTGTAACTTGTGCTTCACAAATTTGTACTCCATGCTTTAATGAGTTGTACTATATGCTATACCGTGCTTAGATGTCATGCTATAAATAGTTGTACATGAGACGCATATTATACACCATAGGCATTGTAACATTTTCATTCTGGCATATTGGAGTCTCTTCCGTGTCTACCATTGTGGGTGGGGATACATCAAAATTGTTCTTTTTCTTGACTCTAAGTTTAGGGCGTCTCGGATAGCCATTTTTGTAACTGTTTGGGGATATATTTTCTCTGAACACCCTGGGCATGTTCCCAGTGTTGAAAAAGAAAATAATTGTTTATTATGGATATTGTTTATGGTGCTCCATCCTCCGAGCATGTCGGGACATACAAAAATATAAATAAAGGAATATTTTAGCCATTCATTCATAATTACATACGTTAGTTATTACATCATAAAGGAGTTTTGAATCATTCAAAGTACTTAACTATTACAATTTTATCAAGAAATTTTAAAAATTACACTAAGCACGTGAGAACTGAATATAAGAACAAAAGCAGGGGTCTCGACTGCTCAGAATGTATCAACGGGATGGACGTGCTTTTGGAACTCACTCTGTTCTTCCAACTTTCCTTCTCCATCTGGGATGACTTCCTCCAAGAACTCCTCCTCACCTATGGCACGAATGCCAGGAGCCAAGGCCTAGAAGCAAAACACTCTAACCTTCTAACTAATCTCACCGCATAAAATTCACCACAACACATACCATATAACACCCAATCCAGTTTATAGTCAAGGAGACAAACAAATTCGATAGTTACAGCATGGCAAGCATATATGAGGATAAGTGTACAAGTATGTGATGCAATGAATGTGATGCAAGTGTCCAACCCGACATTTATCAGAAATAAAAACAGGAGTTCCACTTTGGGACTTATTGGTATTGCCTACATGGACTTATCATCATTGCCGCCTCAGGGATTTATTGTCGTTTCCATGAGGAGACTTATTACCATTGCTGCCTCAGGGACTTATTGTCATTGCCGTGATGGAACTTTGTTGTTATTCCCGCCTCAGGGACTTATTGTCAATGACATGATGGGATTTATTATCATTACCGCCTCAGGAACTTATTGTCATTGCCGCGATGGGAATTTGTTGTTATTTCCTTTCATTGCATCAGGGACTTATTGCCATTTCCGTGATGGGACTTATTGTCATTTCCATATATTGCTTCAGGGACTTATTGTCGTTGCCATGAAGGGACTTATTGTTGTTGCCGTGAAAGGACTTATTGTCGTTACATTTCATTTTACGACCAAGATGCTCGCCTGGTATCAACCCAAAGTCTAACTTATCAAAACCAGAATGCTAGCGACGAACCCATGGTGCCCAACAATATCCGTAAATCATTTCAAACACCGGGGACACACCCAGGGTGTACAAGGGGAATACATCCCAAAATATTTTTGAAAAATAGCAACCAGAGACGTCCTAGACTTATAATCAAGAACGACGATCTCAATACAACCCATCCCAACAACGGTTTGCACAGATGGACTCCAATATGCCAGGATGCAAGTGATATTTCTCATAATATGTACCATCGATCTCAAGTATA
This sequence comes from Heliamphora exappendiculata, assembly GCA_034768845.1. Classification (NCBI taxonomy): domain Eukaryota; kingdom Viridiplantae; phylum Streptophyta; class Magnoliopsida; order Ericales; family Sarraceniaceae; genus Heliamphora; species Heliamphora exappendiculata. Next base: position 61,880 of record JAOTRH010111924.1, on the reverse strand, counting down.
ACAATTTATAGCATAGCATTAATTAGCATGGCAAGGTTCATAGTACAATTCGCAAAGTATAAGGTACAAGTATGTGAAGCACCAGCTACAATTCTCAAGATATGATTCAAACATAATAGCATGAGTTCTAAACCATCATACATTCACTTAGCAACACTTATCAATTAATTCAAGCTGATCATCATACAAAGGCACGGGTCTAATAGCAAGAGTACTAAATTTCATAATTAGTAACTTTTAAGGCAAAAAATCAAGTATTGAATTAAAAGAGCTGACAAGATTTTGGGGGTATCTAGACTTAGAATCGAGCTATAATTTATATACATCATTTAGATAAAAATATTTTCTACAACTCTCATATTTAACACCAAGACCAAGACCTAAGGCAAAGGGCTGAACAAAACGTTCTAAGCAAAAACGGTTCAGCAGTTTTCTCAAGATTTCACCAAAAATATGCTTATGATGGTTTTGGTTTTGGGGCATCATATCAAGTCCAAATGAGCCAATTTTTAGTATGTTCTAGTTCAACAATTCTCCTACTAGTTTCATGTTTAAAGTTAAGGGTAGTTGTTTGAAACAAGTTAGACTTTTTGGCCATTTTAAAAAATAGGTTCTGTCAGCCACCAAAACTCAGTAGAGTTGGTTTTGGACAGAGGGTTTAAAATGGTTTTGGAATATCATCCCGTGGCTTTAAGGTCTGATTTGTGGGAAGCAAGTACATTAATATGTTAGCTACAATGTTTATGTAGACCACTTTTGAAATAGGTTGCTAAAAATAAGAGTTTTGAGTTGTATAAAAATATGTAACAGAATGTTCCTTGGGGGCTGAAACTCAATAGAGACTTTCAAAGGGTTTTCACCTATCAAAACTCAATTTTTTGTTCTCATTTTTTGTGGGAGATAGATATACATGTTATCTACAACTTTTATGTTTAGACCAAAGTTTGAATCTCATTTTAAAATAGGGTTTCCAAGTCGGTAGTGTTGACTAGTCGAAAAATGACACACATTGATAAAATTGCAATATCTTGAGTTCTAGTTATGAAAATGAGTTGAAACCAACTTTTAATGAAAAGATAACACAAAAATCTAAATCTGAAAATAAAAAACATGCTTAGATCAATTTTCTACATTGAGTTATGGCATTTCAAATCTCAGGGCAGAAATATCAAAGTTCTCAAAAATTAAGCCTTTTAGGGTTCAAGCCTTCTACTTATGCCATGTCAAGTTTTTATTCTATTTCTTTGCATGATTGTGTTTTAGACTTTAATTTCAAGGCTCTATCACACTTACAAGTCATCAAACTGAAAGATAAAAACACACCACAACATCTCATATCATTTATAAACAAAACAGCCCCTGATTTCCAACTACGACGCCTTTTCGGTTTTATTTCGGTTCTTGGTCCTTGGACTGTTTAAAGGGATGTGTTGGGGGATATTTTGAGAGATCTTATAAACAAGGTTTAGAGATTTCACTTACTTTTTTGAGAGCTCAAAGGAGGGTGAAAGATGAATTTAGACTTAGCTTTAGAAAATCTCCTTGATTTCTCCCTTTTTCTTCTCCTTTGTCCCTCAAACTCACCATAACTTTCAAGAGAAAAGAGGTCTGGTTTCCCTCCCTCACTAGCACAAAAATATGAAGGGAAGAAGTGGGTGTTTGGCTTAGTTTATATAGGTAAAGGCTAGGGGACACAAGGGGAATATAAAGTACCAAAAAAGGGTCTTTTTTCTTCTTTTTCATAAATGTGACTTGAGTTTGATTTGAGTTGATTTAATTTTTTGTGTGCTAAATTGTGATATGGGAAGCTAAATGTAGCTAGGGTTCATTTTGGGGGACAAAAATCTGATTCCCCATCAATTAAGGGGTTTTTCTCGATTTTCGTGTCCTTATTGTGCAAGAAAATGCATTAAAAGTTAATTTGATGTATATTTTTGATTTCTTTTTTCTACTGAGACTTATTATTTTAATATGTTAATGAGAAATATATTATTTTCATGTATTATCATAATTTTCATAGTAATTGATTAAATAGATGAAGTCTTTTAAGTCAAATTAAGCTATTTTGACAATATATGATTTTTTGACTTATATTGTTGCGTATGGATTTCAATAATGATTTATTTGATTTTTTTAACCTATAACACTATATTATTATGTATATTACTTGTTCAACAAGTATTGAATTATCATAAGGCTTAATCTAATACATTTCTCATCATTTTAAGCTAAATAGAGAGCAAAAAGTCACTTTTTGGCACACTTCCCAAGGTGGTCGGCCACTAAGAGGTATTTTTGTTATTTTTATGTTATTTTATCATTTTCTACTTAATTGTACTTAAATCCTCAATTTAGGGTATCCATGTGTCAAAATTTGTGTTTTTAAGACTTTTTGCTATACTAGGGGCAAAATGGTCATTTTACCCTATTTATGAGAATTTTTTATTTTTAATTCATTATTTCATGATATTTCCTTCATTTATAATGTTAGGAGACTCTCCGGGTGCTAAGGTTTTGTTGCATAAGTTTTGGACCTTTTAGGATTTTCGGGCCGAACTTAGGATTTTTTATTCGAGTTAGGGTTCTGAACTTCTTCTGCGTTGTATGGTCTCGTGGACTATCCATCACTAATATTAGGGTCCGAGTAAGGTCTTTACACGGGTCGTTATTAACTGGGTTATTACAACTAGGGTCTGTACCGGGTCGTTACAAACTACCCCCCTTAAACAAATTTCGTCCCCAAAATTTCACCCCGTACTTCATCTTATGAAAGGTTGAGGATGATTTATTAACATTGTGCCTTCTCATTCTCCAAAATTATGTCCTTGTTTACTTGAGCTGTTCTTTATTGCGAGTGTGGATAAGGTCAAGCCCATATGTTCAGCACTTAGAGTAATGGTTGTTTTGTCCTACCAACATCTTAAATTGATTGCTTACAAACCTTCAAGGATCATATCACATAACCAGCTACCCCCAAAAAATTCGTGTCTCTATTACGTTAGTTGGCCTCTTCCCATTAACTGTTGCTTCTACTTCTGTTAGGTTCACTTGAATTTCTTCTCCAGATATAATATGAGCTAGAAACATTACCCGATCCAAAAAAAACTCACATTTACCAAGGTTTACATACAACTTGTACTTTATCAAGATCTACATAGATTCTTTAAATGTTTTCGATGTTTCTCTTCACTCTGAGATTATAACCGAATATCGTTTATCAACACAATTACAAATTGGTCTAGAAAGCTTTTGAACACTCAATCCACCAGGTCCATAAACACAGCAGGTACATTCGTTAACTTGAATAATGTTCGTAACGAGTCCTAAAGGTAGTCTTGGGTATATTTGACTTTCGCACTTTCAATTTATGGTATCATGACTCCAATCTATCATTGAGAACACATTGGCTCCAAAACACAACTTACATTGAGTACGACTTCCACAAGCGATTATGTCTCTAAACTAGCCCATCACTGAAACTAATTTCAAACATTCTTCACTTATGTCTAGAAAGACTGTCACTCTATCGAAAACCAGCTCATTTCCATATTCAAACGTACATCGAAGACTACTAGCTGATCGAATAACGATTACTTTCTTGAAATCACACCACCACTTTGTGTTGAACCACTCTAGCCTTACGACCATCAAGACTAATACTGCCACTTGAACCTAATGAGTTATTAGGGCTAAACATACCACACAGATTAAATGCTCTCCAGGTATATGCTTACCCATATGAATCTAATCACAACCTCACCACATATTTCCTTCACGTACATACCATCCAACCTACAATCCTTTAATTGGACAGTACTAACTCCTAATTCTGAAAACCCCTTATCATTATCACTCAATTCCTTCACATATTTTCTACCACACAATCAAATTAAGAACCATTTTCGCACTTTAATTATTTTATCTTATCCACATTCTACCAAGACACTAGATTCACTCAAAACCAATTACAAAAATAGCATACCCATGAATCCGTATAGTCTTACTTACGCCTTCACTCTTCTCATCCAAACACTTATTCCTCCAATGTACTCACATTGATTTGCTATGCAATTCCACCAAAACAACAAAATTATATGATCCTTCAACTTCTCATACATAGAGTTCACACATTCTCATAAGAAAATTCTTTCTCTATACCAGCAACATCTACTCACTAATCTAAACAAACTTGCTCTAAGGGTCACATCACAAAAGGTTTTCAAGAGCAACTTCTTTGCGACTCACATCAATATCACAATAGAAACCGAATACCAACTCCATTACACAGTCTAGATGCCAAACGAATACAAACTGATACTTTAAGAATCTATTATGTGAATAAATCGGTCTGTCTAAAATGCGCACTCCATCCCTCAAACAATCTTCAGCGTTAATGAGACTCACTATTTTCATAAACTCATTGGCACCCAAATCCTTGAATTATTTAACTAAAGAGTTACCGGTTCTTGAGGTGATATTGATAATTCTGATGACGAAGTCTGTAATCATATGCTTCCATTTTCTCTCTAGTCTTTTCAAAGGTTGCTCCGTTCCTCTTGGCCTTTATCGTATGTTCTTGACGTGCTATAACATTGGGTTTGAATGTCTCTTCCAATAACTGGATCCTTTTCTCAGGCAGTTGGTCATTCTATGGTAAAACGAACATGATTAAATGTATTGTTGTGGTAATTACCTAGTCATGTGATCCGTTGTGACTTGGTGGTTAATTGTTCATTAAGTTCTAAACGTTCATTGTTGTGATCAAGATTCTTCGTTCTTTGATAATGATGGCAAAAACTCAGACTCTAACATTTTGGTGGAAGGCCCGCATGATTATCGATGTACCTAGACGTACCTCATTTGCTAGCGTATTAAGGTTATCATGAGTTCGAGGCTATTTCTCATTTTTCACTTTTTTACTACTAGTATGAATCTTTTACTTCTTGGTTTATCGGATGGGTGGGTCAGTTATGAACTAGTATGGAGAAGTTTGAATTGTGCCATATGGCGGTGTCGCGAATCCCTTGGTGTGAAGTTGTCGTTTCTAACTTTAGATTGCTGATGGCATAGTTCTATTTGTTGGGACCTTTGAAAAGATATAGTTAGTTGAATAAGCTCTTGCTTTACCATTCTTGCAAACGGGAGTCTTGATCTCCAAAACTTTGGTAAACGCAGACGTTAATAGGTATTTTAAATCGTGACACGAAGAAGAAATTTTCTTCACGCTTGAAGAGGTGCTAGGAGGTTTTCGTGCATCGTCTCAGTTTCCCATGAAAGTGCTAAGGCCTAATGACGTAATATCTTGACGATCGTTGTTACTCATAGATCTATGGGGCAAGATTTTGAAGGTCGAAAGTTAAAAACATGCATGGGGTTAGAACGTCTTAGGGTGGAACCCAGACGGTTCAAAGATAGGTTGGGTGAGGTTAAATGGTCATGGTTAAGGAAATTTTCATTGGCACAAATTGAGTGGTCATTTGGGGTTCAAATGTAGGAGGACAAGAGGAGGACAATGAACAATACTTTAAACAAGTTTCCCCGGAACTAATTTAGTACAATTAGATTAAGATAAAAGAGATGTTTAAGCAAAAGGGGCAGCCAAACTAGATATTTTCCCTAAAGTTATATTGGCCTAATGTACTTCAATTCAAGCATCCAAGTCTACTTCCCTGGTAAAAATTTCAATAGTGTACAAAGAATTTTCACAAAATCACTACAAGAGATTGTGGTTTCAGGATTGAGAGAAGTGAATGATGGTAGAAAATTTTATCAATGTCGAATGTTTAGAATGGGTACTTAACAAATATTTGATGTCGAGTTCTACAAGAAAAGAGTTAGTTCATGGATGATGACTTGAATTGGAGGAGAATCAAATGAGAATACCAGTCATTATCGAGGGATGAAAATTTGAGGACAAGGATATCTTCGATGATTGAATTTCTAATAGGGTTATCAACAAGACTTGAGTGCATGAGAGTTACCGACGAATGACACTTGAGGTACCGTTTAGGACTGATGATATAAGAAAGAAGGTCATGCAAAAGAACTTCAAAAAAAGTTGACACCAGAGCTTGGGGTAAATGAGAAAAGGACTAATAAGGATGAAGTTGTGGGGTTCTAACGGTGTCTCTCGATGTGATATCTAAAACATCTCCTAGTGCGTACTCCTGTCTACCCCCCTTGAAATAGGATAACTCGTAACATGAATCTCCGATTCTTTTATCTTGATGCCCTTACTCATCATTTGCACGTAGATTCCTTGTTGTTCCCAAACTTGGTAGCGTCCTAACACAACTCGCTATAAGACTTAGACGCATCAGATTTTAGTCCTTATAATGTATAGATGATAACAATAATTAATACAATGCCTCCTACAGAGCTCCAATGCGACAGAATGCATGGTTTCCCATAACCCAAGGCCTGAAGGTTCACTAAACCTAAGTTCTGATACCAACTGTGGCGCCTCGTCTTCCGGGCACGTCGGGACATACATAAATATAAATAAAGGGATATTCTAGCCATTCATTCATATTTATATACGTTAGTTATAACATCATAAAGGAGTTTTGAACTATTCAAAGTACTTAACTATTACAATTTTACCAAGAAATTTTAAAAATTACACTAAGCACGTGAGAATTGAATATAAGAACAAGAGCAGGGGTCTCGACTCCTCAGAACATATCAGCGGGTTCCACTTGCTGTTGGAATTCACCCTGTTCTTCCAACTCTCCTTCTCCATCGGGGATGACTTCCTCTACGAACTCCTCCTCACCTATGGCACGAATGCCAGGAGCCAAGGTCTAGAAGCAAAACACTCTAACCTTCTAACTAATCTCACGGCACAAAATTCACCACAACACATACCATATAACACCCAATCCAGTTTATAGTTAAGGAGACAGACAAATTCGATAGTTACAGCATGGCAAGCATATATAAGAATAAGTGTACAGGTATGTGATGCAAGTATCCAACCCGACATTCATCAGAAATAAAAACAGGAGTTCCACTTTGGGACTTATTGGTATTGCCTGCAGGAACTGATCATCATTGCCGCCTCAAGGACTTACTGTCGTTGCCGCCTTAGAGACTTATTGTCGTTGCCGTGACGGGACTAATTACTATTGCTGTGATGGGACTAATTACTATTGCCGCCTTAGAGACTTATTGTCATTGTTGTGATGGGACTTATTACCATTGCCACCTCATGAACTTATTGTCATTATCGTGATGGAACTTATTACCATTGCCACCTCAAGGAGTTATTCTCAATGCCGTGATGGGACTTTGTTGTTATTATCGCCTCAGGGACTTATTGTCAATGACGTGATGGTACTTATTATCATTGCCGCCTCAAGGACTTATTTTCATTGCCGTGATGAGACTTCGTTGTTATTGCCTTTCATTGCATCAGGGACTTATTGTCATTGTCGTGATGGGACTTATTGCCATTTTCATTTATTGCTTCAGGGACTTATTGTTGTTGCCGTGAAGGGACTTATTGTTGTTGCCTTTCATTCCTTCAGGGACTTATTGTCGTTGCCATGAAGTGACTTATTGTCGTTGCTTTTCATTTTAAGACCAGGATGCTCGTTTGGAATCAACCTAAAGTCTAAATTGTCAAAACCATAATGCTAGCGACGAACCCATGGTGCCCAACAATATCTATAAACCATTTCAAACATCGGGGACGCACCAAGGGTGTATAAGCAAAAATCATTTCAAACACCAAGGACGCACCTAGGGTGTATAAGGGGAATACATCCCAAAATATTTTCGAAAAATGGCAACCAGGGACGTCCTAGACTTATAATCAAGAACAACGATCTCAATACAGCCCAGCCCAAAAATGGTTTGCACAGATGGACTCCAATATGCCAGGATGCAAGTGACAATGCTCATAATATGTACAATCGATCTCAAGTGCAACAATTTGTAGCTTGGCATCAACTGGCATGACAAAGTTCATTGTACAATTCGCAAAGCATAAGGTATAAGTAGGAGAAGCATAAGCGATAATTCTCAAGATATGATTCAAACATAATAGCATGAGTTCTAAACCATCATAAATTCACTTAGAAACACTTATCAATTAATTCAAGTCGATCATCATACAAAGACATGGGTCTCATAGCAAGGCTACTCAATTTCATACTTAGCAACTTTTAATGCCAAAAATCAAGTATTAAATTAAAAGAGCTGACAAGGTTTTGAGGTATCTAGACTTAGAATCGAGCTATGATTTTTATACACCATTTAGATAAAAATATTTTTTATAACTCTCATGTTTAACATCAAGGCCAAAACCTAAGGTAAAGGGGTGAACAAAACATCTTAAGCAAAAACGATTTAGCAGTTTTCTCAAGATTTCACAAAAAATATGCTTCTGTTGGTCTCGATTTTGGGGCATCATATCAAGTCCAAATGAGCCCATTTTTAATATGTTCTAGTTCAACAAGTCCCCTACAAGTTTCATGTTTAGAGCTAAGGGTAGTTGTTTGAAACAAGTTAGACATTTTGGCCATTTTAGAAAATAGGTTCTGTTAGCCGCCAAAACTCAGCAGAGCTGGTTTTGGACAGAGGGCTTGAAACGGTTTTGGGGTATCATACCGAGGCTTAAAGGTTTGATTTTTGGGAAGCAAGTACTTCAATATGTTAGCTATAATGTTCATGTAGACCACATTGGGAATAGGCACTAAAAATAGGGGTTTTGAGATATATCAAAATATGTAACAGAATGTTCCTTAGGGGCTGAAACTCAACAGAGACTTTTAAAGGGTTTTGACCTATCAAAACTCAATAAGTTGTTCGCATGTTTGGTGGGTCGATAGATATACATGGTATCTACAACTTTCATGTTTAGACCAAAGTTTGGATCTAATTTTAAAATAGGGTTTTCAAGTCGGTAGTGTTGACAAGTCGAAAAATGACATACTTTGGTAAAATTGCAATATCTTGAGTTGTAATTATGAAAATAAGTTGAAACCAACTTTGGATAAAAAATAACACAAAAAGATAAATCTGTAAATAAAGAACATGCTTAGATCAATTATCTACATTCAGTTATAGCGTTTCAAATCTTAAGGCAGAAACATCAAAGTTCTCAAAAATTAAGCCTCTTAGGGTTTAAGTCTTCTACTTATGCCATGTCAAGTTTTTGTTCCATTTCTTTGCATACTTATGTTCTAGAATTTAATATCACGACTCCATCATATTTAGAAGTCATCAAAATTGAAGATAACAACACACCACAGCATCTCATATCTTTCATAAACAAAACAACCCCTAATTTCCAACTACGACGCCTTTTCGATTTTATTTCGGTTCTTGGTTCTTGGTTTTGGGAGTGTTTAAAGGGATGTGTTGGGGGATATTTTGAGAGATCTTAGATATGAGGTTTAGAGGTTTTACTTACTTATTTGAGAGCTCAAAGGAGGGTGGAGGATAGATTTGGACTTAGCTTTAGAAAATTTCCTTGATTTCTTCCGTTTTTTTCCTTTTTTCTCCCTCAAACTCACCATAACACTCAAGGGCAAAGAGGTCTGATTTCTCTCCCTCACTAGCTCGAAAATAGGAAGGGAAGAAGTGGTGTTTGGCTTGGTTTATATCGGCAAAGGCTAGGGGATACAAGGGGGACATAAAGTACCAAAAAATGGTCCTTTTTCTTCATTTTCATAAATGTGACTTGAATTTGAATTGAGTTGATTTAATTTTTTTGTGGGCTAAATTCAGATATGGGGAAGCCAAATGTAGCTAGGGTTCAGTTTGGGGAACAAAATCTGATCTCCCATCAATCAAGAGATTTTTCTCGATTTTTGTGCCCCTATTGTGTAAGAAAATGCATTAAAAGTTAATTTAATCTATTTTTTTGGTGTCTTTTTCTATTGAGTCTTATTATTTTAATATGTTTATGAAAAATATAGTATTTTCATGTGTTAGCATAATTTTCATAGAAATTGATTAAATAGATGTAGTCTTTTATGTCAAATTAAGCTATTTTGATAATATATGACTTTTTGACTTATTTTGTAGTGTATGAACTTCAATAATGATTTGTTTACTTTTGTTAACCAATAACACTATATTATTATAGATATTACTTGTTCAACAAGTGTTGGATCATCATAAGGCTTAATTTAATACATTTCTTATCATTTTAAGCTAAAAAAAGCAAAAAGTCATTTTTGGCACACTTCCCAAGGTGGCCGGCCACTAAGGGGTATTTTTATCATTTTTAGGTTATTTTGTCTTTTTTTACTTAATTGTACTTAAATTCTTGATTTAGGGTATCCATGTGTCAAAATATGAATTTTAAAGAGTTTTTGCTGTACTAGGGGCAAAATGGTCAATTTACCCTATTTATGAGCAATTTTGATTTTTAACTCATTATTTCATGATATTTAATTCATTTAAAATGTTAAGAGACTCTCTGGGTGCTAAAGTTTTATTGCGTGAGTTTTGAACCTTCTTAGGGTTTTCGGGCCAAACTTAGGGTTTTTTATTCGAGTTTGGGTTCTGAACTTTTTCTATGTTCTATGGTCTTGTGAACTATTCGTCACTAACACTAGGGTCTGGGCAGGGTCTTTACACGGGTTGTTATTAACCGTGTTATTACAACTAGGGTCTGTACCGGGTCGTTACATTGTTAGGCACCACGGGTTCGTCGTTAGCATTTTGATTTTGATGGCTTAGACTTTGGGTTGACATCAAAAAAGGTATCATGAGTCTTAAGATGGGATAAACTTATTTATTTTATGTAGGAAGATTATTTTGGTGGCCCAGAGGGTGGCTCAGACCCCACGCCGTTGCCATTGAGTAAAACAGCTATGGCATGATGCTTAGGCAACGTTTACTATTCGCAACGAGGCGCGATGATGGCCTTTGTGATCAACTCCCTTAAAAGACTACTCTAGAAATTGCTGGTGTGGAATTCATGTTATGATTTTGGGTAAATGTCGGGTCGGGCATTTGTATTCCATCCATTACATCACATACTTGAGCACTTGTTCTTATATATGCTTATCATGTTATAATTGTCAAATTTATCAATTTTTTTAACTTTAAATTGTACTGGGTATTAAATGATTTGCATTGTGGAATATTTTTCCGTGAGAATAGTTAGAAGGTTTAGAGTGTTTTCAATTGGGATTTGGCTCATGGCATTTGTGCCACAGGTAAAGAAGAGGAATTCCTTGAGAAAGTCGCCTGCGAAGAAGAAGGATTTGAAGAACAAGGTGAGTGGCAGGAGCCAGCAATCCCCAACCATGCTAGCTTAAAGATTGAATGTTCACCATTTTATTCTTTTTGTTCAGTTTTCACGGACTCATTGTAATTTTTATCGAATCTCTTGCGAAACTGTAATCACTATGTAGTTTTGAACAGTTCAGAACTCTTAATGATGTAGTACTTATCATACATAACTATGAATGAATGGCTAGAGTATTCTCTTAAATTATACTTATGTATATCCTAACGTGCCCGAAAGACGAGGCATCACAATTGGCATCAAAGCCTAGGTTTAGTGAACCTTCAGGTCTTGGGTTATAGAAGACTACGAGTTCTGCAGCATTGAAGCTCTATGGAGTGTCAATACTATTATCACTTATAATTCTAAAAACTTAAAATGCATACCTTAGGTTTCTTTTCCTAATTGTCTCTCATCTTAGGATGGCGTCCGACGCAAAGTCGGCTGAAGAACCATAGGCAACACCTGAACCAGAAGACTCAGGCCCATAGAAAAAACTCGTTGAAGAACAAGACCTGATAGACGTATTTTCATTTGCATGGATGTTCCCAGATGAGTGGGCAGTTCATGAAGGAGAAGAGGCCGAGGAAGCAGGAGCAGACGAAGAACTAGATGAGGTAGGAAATGAAGCAGATATTGAGGGAAATGATGAGGAGGAACTTGAGGATAATGACAGCGAGAACGGGGAGCAAGCCATCACTTTCTTTTATGATCAACTAGAGGCACCACCAATTGAAATGGACAATAATGAAGTAACGAACGCAGCAATCTACTAGAGCCACCAAGATTACCGCAAAGATTATCGTGTTGGAGAATGGGTGTATGCAAGAGTATTCCCAGAAAAGACGTGGAAATGGAAAAATCTAGACTCTTTTCTGAGGTACATGGGTCCATTGAGAGTGTTGGAGAGATGTGACGAGGCCATCTATCTTCTAAAGGTTCTACCAAGATTCAAAGGTCTATTGGAAGACAGGATGGATGCGAGGTGGATGTAGAGACAAAAACCCAAAAACAAGAGAGGAATCATCAGCTCGCGCGACCCGGCAATTGACTTTAACAATCCAAAAATGTGCCTGGAGGTACCAGTAGCCATAATTAATAGGACTCACATCGGACCGGAGGACTTTTGGCATGTGGAAGTGCAGTGGTGGTGCTGTGGTATCGATGAGGCGACGTGGGAGCATGACTCAGTTATCCATTATTTCTATGCACATCTGTTTGTCTGGGCCTTAGCATGTTAGGTGATTGTATCTTTCCTTCGTTGGATGTTGTATGTTTGTTCTATGAACTTTTGAAATCCTTGTACCGGTTATGTGTTTGGATGTTTGTTGTCGAATTCTTCATAACCTATCTCTTGATCTCAAACTTAATTCCACAAGATCCCAAAGTATGAAAACAATCAAGATTTTAAACAACCCTCAAATCTCAACACTCTATTAGGATGGCTAATGGACAATCGAACCACCGACAAGTTAACGAACCCCTAGATGATGAAGCACCCGAACTAGCCTAAGTTTTACGAAAGCTACCGTTAGAACCCTACAACTACCGTTAAAACTACCCTTGTGTCAACTCTCATAGCTAATTGAACCTCTTGAGTACCCTCCTTTCTAATATCACCGGTTCTGAATATTCGACATTGATGAAATCCTTTGCCCTCATTCATTTCTCTTGATCTTGATACCACACTCTTGTGCAGTAATTTTTGTGGATTCTTTATTTACTTTTGAAATCCCAATCTGGGGAGTAGACTTGGATACTTGAATTGAAGTACGTTAGGCCGACGTAATTTTAGGACAAATATCTAGTTTAGCTACCCATTGCTTAAACATATCTTTTGTTAAAACTTTGGCGTTGCACAGATTGGTCCCGAGAACATCCTCTTTTGTAATAGTTGTTGATCTCTTATCTCCAATGTGTATAAGCCTCAACCGACCTCTCAATTTAGGTCAATGGTGATTGCTTTAACCATGACCCATTGCCCCAAACCAATCTATCTTTGAACCATCTGGGATTCCACCGTAAGTTGTTCTAACCTTAGCCATATCTCGTGCTCATATTGTTTGAAATCCTTTGGCAAGACACTTGACCATTTATCGCCCTATAATCGCTTTCCTTGAGACCAGTAAAAAAAATTGAGTTGACTATCCTTATTGAACCCTGTGCATGTTTTTTCCTGTCGACCTTCAAAACCTTGCCTCGTAGATTTATGAGTATTGACGATCGTCAGGATATTACGCCATTAGGCTTTAACGCTTTCACAGAAAATTAGGACAATGCATGGGAACCTTTTAACACCTCTTTGAATCGCGAGGCAGATCTTTTCTCAACATTATTACTTAGAATACCAATCAACGTCCACGTTTAACAAAGTTTTAAAGATTAAGACCCCTGACTACAGGAATGGTTTAGTAAGGGTTTATTCAACTAACTACATCTTTTCAAAGGACCCTACAAGTAGAACTATGCCATCAGCAATCTACAGTTAGGGACAATAACTTCATACCAAGGGACTCACAACACCACAATGTGACAGAATTCAGACTCCCCATACTAGTTTATAGCTGATCGACACATCCGATAAATCGAGAATCAAAAGAGTCATACCGACAGTAAGAAAGTGGAAGACAAGAGACAACCTCAAGCTTATGATATCCTTAGTACGCAAGCAAATGAGGTACATCTGTATACATCAATATTCACGCTAGCTTTTCCTGCCAAAATGTTAGAATTCAGATCTTGCCATTCCTACTTTCAATAAAGAGTTTTAATGACAATCATGAGCATTATGAGCCTGATAAAGAATTAACCATCAAACACATTAGGTCACATGACTAGATATTTACCACAACCATACCTTTTATCATGTTCATTTTACCCTAAAGTGACAAACTGCCTAAGAAAACGATCAGTCATTGGAAGAGACATTCAAACCCTACGTACCAACACGTCAAGAACAAATGGCAAACGCCAAGAGGAATGGAGCAACCCTTGAAAAGACGAGAAAGAAAATGAAAACATATAACTATAAACTTCATCACCAGGATTGCCAATATCACATCAAGAGCACGATAACATTTGAGTTACAATGGGTTGCCACACCAAGATTGCTCGCTTTCTAGTAATTAAATCTCACGACACGTCAGTAATTACAAGCAAAAAGTACATCCATGAGATTTTGCACCAACATGAGTTCTCTATTATACTCAATCAAGACCTGCATCTCACCTTCAGATTGATGGGTAATTCGAACGCATGATTTTGAACCCTTAAAGGCATGTTAAGAGTATGCATAAAGGAAATTGAAGGAAATTCTAACCTTCAGTCAAAATCTGCTTACAACAATAGCTCCCAAGCTAGCTTTTGCAATCGTATGAGGTTTTGCATGTAAACAATACTGCAAGATATCAATGTACAAAATAGAAACAAAAAGGGACTAATTGGTAGGAACAAATCTTTGTTAACCAATAAAGTGAAACCTAGAGTCCACTACAGGAAATCATATAGAGCCCAGGATAGTAGCCACGTGTTAACAATTTTATAATTCCTCGCGACCTGCAGTAAGAACGACAGAATCTTATTAGATAAGACTTTTCATGCTAATAAACATGTTGTGTGTAGAACCAACATTATCAAACAATTCAATGACCCTTTTTTTTCTTTTCTTTTTCTTTGAGATAGCGAGATAAAGATAGAACCATTGATGTTCAGTAAAAGTAAATGGAACCGAAGAGGAAGTGGACGTCCCGAGCCTGGCATGAATCATATAAGATATAGTAGCCAATTTAGACCGATCGCAAGGGAAGACACCCCAAATGGAATCGCGGTACTTATCGGACCTAAGGGTACAGAATATCCCAGCACCTGAGAAAAGAATTTTTCCCGAACGACAGAGGTTTGGAGTAAGGCCACAAAACAAAAATAAACAATAGTAAGAGCTTGTTATAAGTGCACCGAGCCAGGGCATAGGATGGTTCATTTCCTGCTAAAAAGTGGAGAAGACAATCGAGGAGAACCACTAAAGAACAACAAGGAGTTCACGCGCTCAGAACCTTACTCTCAAGATGGAAGAAGAGAACAACTAGGAAAAGGGTACCAAAATTAGTAATCTGTTATCAATGCCAAAAGCCCAAACATAAAAGGGCTAAATGCCAACTACGAAGAGGATTAAATTACAACAATTGTCAGCAGGGACAGAGCTACAAAGATCAAACAAGTCTATTGCAACAAGAAACGAGTGGTTTAAAAAAGGTGGTGCAACCTGACCAACCAGAGATCAATGAATGGTGTGTTCGCCCTTCACAGGAGAAAAAGGAGTATGCGTTGATGATTGGAGGTACGCCACATTTGCAAGCTCTAAGTTATAAGTTAGTTAAACTTGTTGCATCATCCCGAAAAAGGGTACGCTTGAAGGATAAAAGCTTTTTGGTTAACACTAGTCAAACAACTCCCGCACCACGGCTATGTGACGTGATCCTTGAAAATTATGTAAGATATTAATAAGACAAAACAACCATTACTCAAAGTAATGAGCATATAGGTCTGACCTTGCCCACACCCTCAATAAATAACGACTTAAGTAAACATGGACACAACTTCGAAGAGAAGTGATGCAAGTAACCATCCACAACCTTTCGCACGAAATTTTGAGGACGAATTTATTTTAAGGGGGTAGATTGTAACAACTCAGTTCAGACCCTAGTTGTAATAACCAGGTTTGTAACGACCCGTGTAGCGATCCAACCCAAACCCTAGTATTAGCAACGATAAGCTAATAAGATCTTAGGTCATTAGAAGATTAGAAACCCAAACTCAATCCAAAAACCTTAAATTAAGTAAATAACATGAAATAGAAGGTTAAAAATTAAAATTTCTCATAATTAAAGTAAAATAACCATTTTGCCCATGATACAGCAAAAAGTCTTGAAAATCCAAATTTTGATACATGGACATCCTAAATAAGATATTTAGATATAATTAAGTAACAAAAGACAAAATAACAATAAAAACTGAGAAAAATACCCTTAAGTGGCCATCCACCTTGGGATATGTGCCTAAAAATCACTTTTTGTCTTTTTAGCTCAAAAATGAGAAAAAGTTGTACAAACCAAGCATTATTATAACCCATGACTTATTAAAAAAATAATATACATAATAATATGATGATATAGGTCAACAAAAGTAAACAAATCAATATTTAAGTTCTTACACACTAAGATAAGTTAAAAAGTCAATTATTGTCAAACTAGCTTAATTTGACTTAAAAGCCTACACTTATTTAATCAATTACTATAAAAATTATCATAATTCATGAAAATACTAAATTAATCATAAACATACCAAAAAAATAGGTTTTAGTAGATAAAGACACCAAAAAGAAACACTAAATTAATTTTTTAGGCGTTTTCTTGCACAATTGGGCGCCAAAACGTAGATTAAACCCCAAAGTTAATACAAAATCAGATTTTTGCTCCCCAAACCAGTCCCAGCCGAATTCCCTAGCTGCCATTTCTGATTTTGTAAGTCTCAAAAGACTATGGCCACGCCATACAACAACTGTGAAATTTGAAAAATCAAAAGATGGCTTACACTTTCATAATTGCTTCAATTCCCAATTTTCCTATAAAACCAAGACCAAACCCACCCACTTCTCTTTCATAATTTTGGAAATATAGAGAAAGAGGGACCAGATTATGTTCTCTTAAGTATTCTTCAAGTGTTGGAGAGAAAAAGAAGAAGAAAGAAGGAGGGTTCAAGAAGGAAGGTCTTTGGAGACCAAACTTGCATAAGGCCAAGTCCTATAGTCATCCACCATTTTTTAGGACCTCAAACAAGTAAATAAACCTCTAAAACTTTTTTTTATTCTCATACTAAAATATCCCTCAACTCATCTCTATAAAGACATCTAAGAACAAGAATCCAAAAACAAATCAAAAAGGCGTTGTAGGGTCAAATTATGGGCTGTTATGTTTTGTTGTTATTAGGTGTGATTGCATGTGGTTGTTTATCGAGTTTGAAAAATTACATGAGTTCTGAAACTTTGATGTTTATGTATAAAACACATACATGTAAATGAGACCAAATCTTGACACACCATGAGCTAGGACACAAAACCCTTAAAAGCCTGATTTTTAGGTTGTTTTGATTTTCTACCTCAAATTTTGATTTATCATAACTAAATATAGAAAAATGATCTAAGTGTGAATTTTATGTCCAGACCTAGGTTTGGAAGTTATCTTTCATGAAAAATTAGTTTGAACTAATTTCATAGAGTAGAACTTGAGATATGCCATTTTTTCTAAAGAGTGTCAGTTTTTAACCACCCCGAATTGCAAACATAAACATCTTAGTTTAGAATGCAATCCAAACTTAGGTCAAAACATAAAACTCGTAGATAACATGTATAGATTTTGTTCCACCAAAATAGAGCCTAAAATATTGAGATTTGATAGGTCAAAACGCACCTCAAAGCCACTGTTGTAAATCTTTGACTGATAGAGCCCTCTATCACATATTTTTGTATGACCAGAAACCCATGTTTTTAGTGACCAAATCCAAAAGGGATTTTCATGAAAAGTGTAGATAACATATTGAACTATTTACTGTCCACAAATGACTCCTAGATACCCATGGATGGTCTCCCAAACCGCCTGTGAACTCTTTGTTGTAAGCTGTTTCTGTTGAGCCTTTTTTAGCTAACTGAACCCATTTTATAAAATGGCCAATATCTCTAATTTGTTCCAAATAACTACCTTTAGCATTGTTCATGAAACTTGCAGGGGTCCAATTAAAATAGAACATATCCGAATATCAGACCCATAGCCCTTGATTTGATGCCCCAAAATCAAAACCAACTGAGGCATAATTTTTGTACTTTTCTCTAAAAAGTGCTGATTCATTTTCTCTTAAATGACACTAATGACTCATTTGACTTAGGATCCGATCTTAGTGTTAAACATAAAAATTATATAAAATATTTTTATCTAAATGGTTTCTAAAAATAAGAACTTAATTCTATGTCTAGGTACCCCAAAACACGGTTATGCTATTTAAATTGACGCTTAAATATTTACCCTTAAATTGTTGAGTGTGTAGTGACATGTTTTGTTGCGGGACTTAAAGTTTAGGCTTCAATTAAATTATATTAGATGATTAGTGTATTAGAATGATTATTTGATGATTATTATCCATATCTCTAAGTTGAATCCATGTCTTGTGAATTGTAACTTGTGCTTCACAAATTTGTACTCTATGTTTTAATGAGTTGTCACATATGCTATACCCTGCTTAGATGCCATGCTATAAATGGTTGTACAGGAGACGCATATTGTACACCATGGGCATTGTCACATTTATATTCCGGCATATTGGAGTCTCTTCCATATCTACCACTATGGGTGGAAATACATCAAAATTGTTCTTTTTATTGGCTCTAAGTTTCGGGCATCCCTGGTTGTCATTTTTTTTAGCTGTTTTAGGATATATTCACTCGGAACACCCTAGGCATGTCTCTAGTGTTGAAAACAAAAATAATTGTTTATTATGGATATTATTGGGCACCACGGGTTCGTCGCTAGCATTTTGATTTTGATGGCTTAGACTTTGAGTTGACACCGACAAAGGCATCACGAGTCTTAAGGTGGGATAAACTGATTTATTATATGTAGGAAGATTATTTTGGTGACCCGAAGGGTGGCTCGAACCCTACGTCGTTGCCATTGAGTAAAATAAATGAGGCATGAAGCTTAAGCAAGCGTTTACTATTCATAACGAAGCGCGATGATGGCTTTTGTGATTAACTCCCATAAGGTCTACACTAGAAATTCCCGGTGTAGAACTAGTGTTATGATTTTGGGTATATGTCGGGTTTGGCATTTTCATCGCATCTATTGCATCACATACTTATACACTTGTTCATATATATACTTGATGTGATGCCCTGTCCTCTGGGCACGTCGGGACATATGTAATTATAAATAAGAAAAATATTCTAGCCGAGCATTCATAATTAAATATGATAATTACTACATCATTAATAGTTTAGAATTTGTTCAAAGTACTTAATGATTACAGTCATCTAGAAAATTCAACAAAAGTTACAATATGTCCATGAAAAATTGAACAAAAGAACAAAAAGAAAATATCCTACGTCTTCCAACTATATTGTTGGGATCTACTGGCTCCTGCCACTCTCTCTTTCCCAAAATCTTCTTCTTCAACGATCCCACCTTCTTCAAATGGTTCTTCTTCTTCACCTGTGGCATGAATGCCATGAGCCGAAACCCAGAAGAAAATTCCCTAAACCGTCTAACAGACTCACAACGAAATATCCTATAATATATATCGTATAATATCCAATACAAATTTAAGGACAAAGAGCTAGACAATTTATCATTTTTAATAGGCCAAGCACATATAAGAACAATTGTGCGAGTGCGTGATGCAGATGAATGCAATGCAGTAGCCCAACCCAACATACTTCTAGAACAATATCATGAATTTCATGCTGGAAATTATAGAGTAGACTCAATGGGACATTGATCACCTAACCTTTCCTTGCCTTGTTGCAAAAGGTAAACCCTCGCTATGGCTACATGCCTTAGCCGTTTTACGCAATGGCAACAACGTGGGGGCAGGCCTTTATCTAATTTTATCTATCCTTATTCCTGGTTAACCGATCCCACATTAAGAACCAAGGTACTCGTTAGGCGTGAACCCAAAGTCTAGTTAAAGATGGTGACGAACCCATGATGCATAATCCCCCTTTTTCTAATAAACAATCTCCCAATTCAATTTCAAATATGGCAATCAGGGACGCCCTATATCCACAACCACTAAAAGAATGATTTCCATGTCACCCAACCCAATTTGAAAGGTACAAAAAGGACTCCGATAACCCAAGATGAAATGAAGGAATACTCATAATGTGCAATATGATTCTTGTGTACAATTAATTATGGCATGGCATATAAATATGATATGGCATAGGGTATAACTTGCTAAAGCATCAAGTACAAGCATACGAAGCATAACCATAATTTATGCGACATAGAATCGAACTATCGACATGAGTTCATTTCATCAAAATTATTATTTTCATACACCAATTACTCACAAAATTCATATAAAATCTACACACTCAAGTTCCATAAAGTAACATGCCACTCAAGTACTTAGCCAAATTTAAGTAAGTATTTAATTGTCCATTTTAAAATTACAGCAATGTTTTAAGGTACCTAGGCATGGATTTAATTTTTTATTTTTGAACACCAATTAGATGAAAATATTTTTTACATCTTTTGTATTTAACACTAAGGTCAGATCCTAGGGCAAAAAGGTCAATTATTTTATTTAAGTGAAAACTGTTCAGCACTTTATGGAGGAAAACACATAATTTAGGCCTCTGTTAGCCATGGTTTTGGGGAATCAATTCAAGATCTATGGCTCTGCTTTTTGAGGAGGTTTTATTTCAAGGTGTCCCCTACAAGTTTCATGTTTTGTTCTAGGGCAAGTTGTTTGGAAAAAGTTGGAGACTTTGGCTAATTTATAAAAAGGGTTTAGTCAGCCTAAAAAGGGTCTGCAGAGTGGGTTTTCAACAGAGAATACTCAACACCGTTGGGGTACTATCCGAGGGTATTTTAGGCTTCTTTCTGATTAGTTTTTAGTTTAATATGCTAGCTACATTTTTCATTTTTACCACGTTTGAATTTGGTCATTAAAAACTTAGGTTTTTGGTCTCACAAAAAGGTATGACAGAGAGCTCTATTAGTCACTAAATCTCAATAGTGATTTTGGAAAAGGGTTTTGACCTATCAAGACTTCATATTTTTGGTTCATTTTTGTTGGACAGTAGGATAAAAATATCTACAGCAAGTTCTATGTTTTGACCTAAGCTCGGTTCTCACTATTACTTAGGATTTTTAGGTCTACATCTCAGAGTGGTCAAAATCTAACACTCTTTGGTAAAAATTATATATCTAGAGTTCTACCCAACGAAATCATTTCAAACTAATTTCTTATGAAAGAGAACTTAAACATATAGGTCTGGATATAAAAATCACTTTAAGATCATTTTTCTACAATTAGTTAGGTAGTTTTAAAGTTGGTGACAGAATGTTTGCATATCCAAAAAATTAGGTTATTTAGTGTTTTGAAGACTTAACTCATGTTATGTTAATTTTTTTATGTATTTTCTTTACATGCATTTCATAAACTCATATAAATCAAAACTCCAGAACATACTTAAGCTGTAAAACTCAAATATATACACATGCAAGCACATGCAAAGCTTGATCATACATAAACAGTCCACTATTCACACCTACGACGCCTTTTTGAGTTATACTTTGTTTCTTTTTCTTATGGTTGATTATAGAGATGGATTGAGGACTATTTCATGAGAGTATATCAGAAGTTTTTGTGGAATTTATTTACCTTATTTGATGCTCAATTGGTTGAAGGAGAGTAGGACTTAGCTTTATAGTACTTCCCTTAAACCTTTCTTCCTTCCTCTTCCTTCCTTCTTTCTTCTTCCCTCCTTCTTCTTTGAAAACACTTAGAAAATTTTATGGTAGCCCTCTCTCACCTCTCTCAGCCGAATATGTAGTAGGAGAATGGGTGATATTAGTGTTGCTTATACAGAAAAAATATTTGGTAAATATCATAATTATGGTGTAATAGATTTTTTCTTTTTTTAAAATTTCATTGGTTGCATGGGAGGTGGGGTTTATTTGAGACTTTCAAATCTGATTTTTGGCAGCTTGGGAATTCGGCCAAGGGCAGGTTTGGGCAGACAAATCTAATTTTTGTATTAAATTAGGGTTTAAATTAAGTTTTGGTACCATTTTGTGAAAGAAAATGCATAAAATTTTAATTTTATATTTCTTTTTTGTATCTAAATCTACTAAAATCTATTATATTAATGTATTTATAATTAATTTAATCTTTCTATAATTTATCATAATTTTGATAGCAATTAATTAAATAAGTGTAGGCTTTTAAGTTAAATTAAGTTAGTTTGACTAGAATTGGCTTTTTGACTTATTTATTGTGTAGAGAACTCGATCTCACGATGCGGGGGTAATCCAGGTAGTTCTTTTGGGAATATATCTTCGTACTCGCACACGACTCGGGGTAACTCGGGGGTTAACGAGACATTTGTACTAGTAAGCAGACATGCTAGTCTCCTTACGAAGTTACTTGATTTCCAGTCCTTCGCACTAGTTAGGGTCAGAATCTCATGTTGTTCTCCCTGAATTCGTACAGTAGTGCTATCTTTCGCTTCCAACCCATATCTTCTTTTATCAGCAGTCAATGATAGCATGGTTCCCCGACAGCCAGCCCATTATGGGGATCATGTCGTAGCCATTGAAATCCATGACTCGTAGGTCACAAGTCATAAGGATATTGGTTATTCGTAATGTGTAGGATTTACAAATAGAGTCTACTCAAGTTTAATTTCTTAAGGGCGTGACGACACTTAGGATTTGATCTAATGCCTTGCGTCTCAGAAGCAAGGACTTCATATAGGTTAGAGATATGAAAGAATGGGATGCTCTGGAATCAAATAGTACTTTTACTAAGGTATTGAAGAATACAAACATACCTTGTATAACTTGGCTATTTTCCATTTCTTCTTCCTATAGCGCAAAGATGCATCCTCCCATCGGTCGATTTTCATTATTGTTCTTGGGATTTTCAGTCTTCAATCTGTTGCCCAAGCCTCCTTGAGGTCTCTGATTCTTGTTGAGCAGTGGTCTTCCCCTTCCATTTTGCTGCTGAGTAGTTGGCCTGGTGACCTGGACTTGTTGTTGATACCTAGGCCGCTGGGTAAGGGGTTGCCTCCACTGTTGGGGTTGGTTGTTCGGATTCCTCTGTGTGAGGTGTGGGCACTCATACTTTCTATGTTCTAGTTGGTGACATTCAAAGCATACCACAGATGTGGCAGGGGGTCCCTTGGTTGTCCTTGTCGGTACTCATGGTGGTACGACTTCTTGAGGATAAACGTTTAGTTGTTTCTCATCGGTCCTCTAGAACTGGTACTTTCTCTCTTCTGGTTCTATGTCTTCCTTGAGTCTGTTTGATCTATTTCGGCTAATAAGACCACCTAAGTGTAGGTAGAAAGCTGCAAGCAGATCACTCTTGCTCGAATATATGGCTCCAAGCCCCATTCAATCTTTTGCGTCGTCGATTCTTTGTCTGGTATGATGGTTGTGGCAAAACGACTCAATTCCTTGAAATGATTCACATGCTTCATCACGGTCATTGACCCTTACTTAAGTTACAGAAATTCTCGAATTTGCCATTGACAGAAAGGGGCTGGAAAATATTTTTCCAAAAATAGACTTTCAAACTACTCCCACGTCAAAGTTGCTACTTCTTGGGTGTTATTGACCATAGTCCACCAATGATCGGCTTCTCCTTCCAGCAAGTGGGCTGCTAAAGCCACTCGATCGGCCTCACTTTGAACTCCCATAGAGATAAATAATTTCTTGACTGCTCTCAGCCATTCTTCTGCCTCTCTTGGCTCTACTCCCCCTCGAAATGTCAGGGCTCACTGCCTTCTTAGTTCTGATAGAAACCAACCTCAGTCACGTACATGTGGGCAGTTAATGCTAGCGGCCAATTCCCGTAACACCTGAGCTAGTCCCGGTGCCTCATCGTCTGTAGGCCCATTTACTTGTCGGTTGTTAGGTCTTCTACACGCCATTCTAAAATAAAAGAAGAAGAGTGTTATGATTCTAAGAGTTATTCTAGTTCTTAATTATTTGTTGTATTTTGGGATTTTGTTGGCCTTCGATGCTGCATTCATCTTACAGTTAACATGTCCCCTAGTCGCATCCTGAATCTAGGAGGAAAGTCTAGGCGGTAGAGTTTTCAGCTGCATCTCTCAATCATGCGTAAGGGTCCCATGTAGCGCGGAAAAGCCTCTGGTTTTCTCCACATAAACATATATTCCGGGTAGATTCTGGCGTACACCTAATCCCTCATATAGAAACCTTGGCACTCCGGGCAACCGTAGTAGATGGTAGTATCCATAATCTTGTCTTCATCGGAACCAAGCGGAGGTGCCTCAAGCTGATCGAATGGGAAAGAAATCGCCACTTCTTCTTCTTCGTCATCACCATCGTTGTCGGCATCAAAATTTTCCTCGTTCAGTTCTTCATCTTCCTTCATCTGATCGCCTTCATCTTCTAGATTGGCCTGCCATTCCTCCAAAAAAACCTAAGATAAAGGGACGGCGTCAATAGGATCCTACTCCTCCATGGGTCTCTCCTTCGGGTCCTCATCTGGATCTTTTTCAGGATCTGAGTTCTCAGGTTCCGGTGCTGCCCATTGTTCCCCAGCCAGCTCTGCATCGGACGCCATCCTAAAGAAAGAAAGATAAAGAAAATCCTAAGGTAAAGATTTTAAGTTGTTAAAATTATAAGTGATAAATTAATAGTACAGACATTCTATAGATTTTCTATGCTATAGAACTCGTAATCTCCCATCTCCTAAGGCTTGAAGGTTCACTAAACCTAGGCATTGATACCAAGTGTGACGCCCCATCATACGAGCACGTTGGGACATACGTAGCTATAATTAAGGGAGATATTTTAACCATGCATCAATCATTACATATGATAAATACTATGTCATTAAAGGTTCAGAACTTGTTCAAAATATTTAACAATTACAGTCATCCAGAGAATTTAACAAAAGTTACAAAATGTTCATGGAGACTGAACAAAAGAATAAAAAAGGAAACAGACTTCAACGTCTTCAAACGGCGTTGTTGGGATTGGCTGGCTCTTGCCACTCAGCCTGTTCCTCAAAGTCTTCTTCCTCTACGAGCACACCCTTCTCAAAAAGTTATTCTTCTTCACATGTGGCACGAATTCCATGAGCTAAAGCTCAGAAGCAAATTCCCTAAACCTTCTAACAAACTCATAACAAAATATCCTACAATACATAACGTATAACATCCAATACAATTTAAGATCAAGGAGATAGACAAATTTGGCATTTTTAGTAGGGCAAGCATATATAAGAACAATTATGCAAGTGCGTAATGCAAATGAATGCGATGCAAATGTCTAACCCGACATACTTCCAGAACCATAGCATGAATTCCACGTCGGGAATTACAGAGTAGACTTGATGGGAATTTGATCACCGAACCTATTCTCACCTCGTTGCAAAAGGCAAATGCTCGTCTTGGCTACATGCCTCAATCGTTTTACTCAATGGCAATGGTGTGCGGGCCGGCCAGCCAATTTTGTTCATCTTTATCTGGGCCAACCGATCCCACATTAAGGATCAGGAGCTTGTTAGGCGTCAACCCAAAGTCTAATTAAAACGGCTAGTGACGAACCCATGGTGCCTATCCCCTTTTTATAATAAGCAATCTCCCAATTCATTTTCAAATTGGTAACCAGGGACGCTCTAGGCTCAAAATCATAGAAAGAATGATTTTCACACAACCCAACCCACAATGATAGGTACGAAAGGGACTTTGATAAACTAAGATGTAAGTGTAGGAATGCTCATGATGTGCAATATGCTTCTCGTGTACAATTGATTATATCATAACATCATGGTATAGCACAAGCTATAACTCATTAAAACATAGAGTACAAGTATATAAGCGCAAGTTACTATTCATGCGACATATAATTGAACTATCGGCATGGATTCATTTCATCAAAATTGTCAATTTCATAAACCAATCATTCAAAAAATTTATTTAAAGTCCATATATTTAAGTACCACAATGTAACATGCCACTCATACACTTAGCCAAATTTAGGTGACTGCTCAAACATCAATTTTAAAATTATAACAGTGTTTTGGGGCATCTAGACTTGGAGTTAAGTTTTGATTTTTGAACACCATTTAGTTAAAAATATTTCCTACAACTTTCATGTTTAACACTAAGGTCAGATCCTAGGGCAAAAATGTCATTTTCTTTAATTAAGGAAACATCATTCAGTACTTCACATAGAAAAGTGCAAAATTTGGGCCTCTGTTGGCCTCTATTTTGGGGCATCCGATCAAGGATATGGGTCTAATTTTTGGGGAGACTTTAGTTTAAGGTGTCCTCTACAAGTTTCATGTTTTGTACTAATGCTAGTTTTTTGGAACAAATTGATGATTTTGGCCAATTTATAAAATAGGTTCAATCAGCATAAAAAGGTTCAGAAGAATCGACTTTCAACAGAGAAGGAACAAGGCATTTGGGGGACCATACGAGGGTATTTTAGGCTAATGTTTGGTCAGTATATAGCTTAATATGTTAGCTACATTTATCATGAAACCCATATTTGGATTTGGCCACTAAAAACATAGGTTTTTGGTCCCACAAAAATGTGTGACAAAAAGCTCTATCAGTCACTGATTCACTACAGTGACTTTGGGAAGGATTTGGACCTATCAAGACTTGATATTTTTGGCTCATGTTTTGTGGCCAGTAAGATAAATATGTTATCTACAGGTTTTATGTTTCAACCTAAGCTCGGTTCTTAATATAACCTAGAGTTTTTAATTCTGCAATCCAGAGTGATCAAAATCTGACACTCTTTTGTAAAAATGGTATATCTGGAGTTCTACCCAACGAAATCACTTCAAACTAATTTTTTATAAAAGAAAACTTACAAAGATAGATCTGGACATAAAAATCACATTTAGTTCATTTTTATACAATTAGTTATAGTGGTTAAAAGTTCATGGAGAAAGTTAATATGCCCAAAAAAGTAGGTTATTTAGGGTTTCGGTAACTTAGCTCACGTTATGTTTAAGTTTAATGTATCTTCTTTGCATGCATGCCATATATTCATACATACCAATGTTGAAAAATCTATTTAAGTCATAAAACTCAAAAACACTTATATGCAAGCACATACAACATTTGATCTTACATGAACAGCCCCTAATATACTCATGCGAAGCCATTTTGAGTAAAATCTTGTTTCTTATTCTTAGGGTTGTTTGTGGAGATGAATTGAGGGTTATTTTATGAAAGAATGACAGAAGGCTTGCATTGGTATGTATGCAAGCACACTTATATGCAAGCACATACGCCATTAGCTTATTTTGATGAGCTAATGGCGTTTGGTCTTTCTTTTATTGGAGAAAAGTTGGTGGTGTTTAATTATGGATGTGTAAGTATTTTTGATTGGTTGCATGAGAGGTGGAGTCTTTTTAAGAAAACATTTGCAAGAAAATTCAGATGGGGAAGTCGGCTATGGCAGGTTTGGGGAACAAAAGGCTAATTTTGTACTAATTTTGGGACTTAAATTCTATTTTAGTACTATTTTGTGCAAGAAAATGCATAAAATATTAATTTTATATATGTTTTTGGTATCTTAACCTACTAAAACCTATTATATTAATGTGTTTATAATTAATTTAGTCTTTCCATGGATTATCATAATTTTTTTAGCAATTAATTAAATAAGTATAAGCTTTTAAGTCAATTTAAGCTAGTTTGACAAGAATTAATTTTTTGACTTATTTATTGTGTAAAAACTTTAAATAATAATTTGTTTGCTTTTGGTGACCTATATTGTTATATTATTATGTAAATTATTTAAATAAAAAGTCTTAGGTCATATTAATGTTTAATTTATACAAGTTTTTCTCATTTTTAAGCTTAAAAATGCAAAAAATAACTTTTTATGCACAATTCTCTAGGTGCCTGGCCATGCAGGGGTATTTTTGTTATTTTTATTGTTATTTTATCTTTTTTTATTTAATTGTATCTAAATATCTAATTTTAGGTGTCCATGTATCAAAATTTAAATTTTTAAGACTTTTTGCTGTACTAGGGGTAAAATGGTTATTTTACCCAAATTATTAGAATTTTTAATTTTTAATTTTATATTTTATGTTATTTACTTAATTTAGACGGTCCCAAGACTTCTTTGAGTATTTAAGCTTCTCTTATGAGGATTTGGCCTTTTTAGGGTTTTCTAGGTTAAATTAGGGTTTCAGGTTAATTAGGAGTTCTCTTATTTATGGAGCAACCTAAGTTCTCATTGTCTATCTGTTCCTAATACTAGGCTTTGAGCCGGATTGTTATAGGTATGGTATGGACTGATCGTCAAGGCATATCTAATAATATTGTTTGTTATTATAAGGACTTTTTGAGTTCTGCTACGTTCTCCTACAGGGTTGATGTCGGGGAGATTCGGGACCTTATCAAACATAAGTTGTCCTCACATAGTGGGATGACTGTGGTTGGTGTGGCTACCTTTGAGGAGATTAGACAGACTATGTGGTCTTTGAAAAGGCCCTTGACCCACATGGGTTTTTTGCGGCGTTCTTTAAGAATGCCTGGGAGGTTGTTTGAGTTGATGTTACTAGAGCTATTAAGTGTTCTTTTGAGTCGGGGCATATGTTGAGGGAAGCTAACACGACCCTTATTGCCCTCATTTCCAAAGCTTCCATCCCATCGTCCATTTAGGAATACCGTCCCATCTCTTGCTGTAATACTATCTATAAATGTATTTCTAAGATCATTGCTAATCGGATTAAGGGGAGTCTGCCTGAAATTATTTCTCCTTCCTGTCTCAGAAATTGCTTAGAGACTATCACAAACAGAATAAAGGCCTTACATGCGTGCTTAAAGTCAATCTTATGAAAGCTTATGACAATGTTAGGTGGGACTCCATGGAAGTGGTTCTTAGATGTATAGATTTCCCTGATAGGATAGTTAGTTGGATGAAAGAGTGTATGACGACTCCTAGTTTCTCGGTTAGCATTAATGGGGAACTCAATGGCTTCTTCCCGGGGAAGAAATGCCTCAGGCAGGGTGACCTCCTGTCCCCTTATCATTTTGTAATGGCTATGGAGGTCCTGTTTGGTCTCTTCTATAAGTACACTACTAAGATGCCTTTCAATTATCACTAGCGCTGTAGCAAGGATAAAATTGTGCACCTGTGTTTTGCTGATGACCTTATGGTTTTCTCGAGAGATGATGTTCAGTCAGTGAAAGTTGTAAGGAAAGTGCTTGATGATTTCACTAAGCTGTCTGGCCTCTCCCTTAGCCCGCCTAAGAGTGACGTATATTTTCCCGGGGTGAAGGGTAATGTGAGAAATGAGATCCTGAACATCCTCGATTTTAGAGAGGGCCTGTTGCCCATTCGGTATCTTGGATTTCCTTTGATTTCTACGAAACTTGCCTATAAGGACTGTAAACCCCTTATTGAAAAGATTGCCAAAAGAATTCAGGTCTGGACTAGCAAGTTCTTATCCAATGCAGGTAGACTCCAGTTGATTGGATCTGTCTTGTTCTCCATGCAAGTCTATTGATCATCCTTGTTTATCCTCCCCAAGGTCTTTAAGGAGGTGGAAAGACTCTTGAGGGCCTTTTTGTGGAGTGGTCCAGATATGAAGTCCTCTAGGGCCAAGGTCTCGTGAGAGGAGATCTGTGTCCCTCGAAAAGAAGGGGGTTAGGGCTCAAATCCCTTGTTACGTGGAACAAAGCCACAATGGCTAAGCATATCTAGTTTGTTCTGACTGACAGGGACATTTCCCTCTGGTGCATGTGAATCAAATCTTACATCCTTAGGGGTAACTCCTTTTAGTCGATAAAGATTCCCCAGTCAGCCTCATGGTGTTGGCGTAGGCTCCTTTAGCTCTACCCTCTGATTAAGCTCTATATCAAGTACGAGGTAGGGAATGGTCAGGAAACTTTCCTGTAGTTGGATCCTTAGCATCGTTGGGGTTCTATTATTAAGGATAGGGGCCCTCGCATTAGATATGATTCGGGGCTCAATCGTTTGGCGAAAGTCCAGAGCATTGTTAATGGTTGCAATTGGAGGTGGCCCTCTGCGGTCTCTATTGATCTTATTGATATGGCTAGAGAGGTTCGATTCCTGCCTAATCCCTTTAAGCCATATAACATTAGATGCCTTCTCAATGGTGGGAAGTTTTCTATAGTCTCCTTGAGAAAGGCCAATCATGACCCCCATCCTCGTCTTATGTGGCAGAATTTTGTCTAGTTTGAGCATCATATCCCTAGGGTTAGTTTTATCCTTTGGATTGCTATTAGGGGTCGTCTTAATATGGGTGATAGGCTCAGGTTGTTTGGTATAGATTGTGATTATTATTGTAGTTTATGCACAAGCTCTCTAGAGTCTCATGATCACCTATTCTTTAACTGCACTTTTGCACGTCAGGTGTGGTATGGTGTTTTAGGTAAATGTCGCCTTGCTTGGGTTGAGTCATCCTGGAGGGACTGGTGGTATTGTTTTGTGAATTATGGGGGTGGTTTTGCGTTAAGTTCTATGGTCCGCAAGTTAGCCTTTTCAGTTATCGTCTATTGTATCTGGAAGGAGCATAATTCCTGTAAATTCCAAGGTAGGAGTAATGGTCCTGAGGTGGTGCTTAAGGATATTTGTGAGTTAATTAGGGGGAGGGTTTCCTTCTGGCGTAGGGTCCTTGACTTCCCTACCAATAGGGCTATTTAAGAGGACCGGGGTGTCAGCCCGGATATTTTTGAAACTAACTATTGAACTATACTGGTTTTCCTACGCAGAAGACGTCCAGCTTTTCCTTTGAGGTTTGGGAATCTATCGCTTGGAGTGTTGAGGGGTACACTCTATAGTGAGTGTTAGCTATGTTTTAACTAATCCTTATCTCCTGTTAGTTTGCCCTTGTGAAGATTAGCTTGGAAGGTTTAAGGAGCAATGAGGTTTTGGGATTTATTGTTGGAGTATAGAGTGATACACCATACATTGAGTGAGCGCTGTGAGGTTTATGCTGACCTTACTTCTGTGTTTGCTCCTTGTGTAGTGGCGCTATTTCTTGGGTTCTTGCAAGCCATTTGGTTATGCCTCTTTGGGTGATATCCCAAGCAAGCAGTTACATAGCATGTTGAGATATTTTCTCATATTTTTTCTTTGGAGGGCAGAGCGATACACCTTGTGTGGAGTGTGTGAGGTTTCTTGTGCAGGTGCGTGTGTTAATTTCTATGCTATTCTTATGTTTTCTCTACTACTCAGGCCATGGGTTTTTGGACACCCCAAGAGGAAAAAGGCTCGCCAGTGAGGAAATGCTACATCATGGACCTTTGTGTGCAGCAACTGCTCTTGGCTGACTGGAATGTGGCTCAAAATAATCTCTTAGCTGTTATTATTCTAGTATTTTCTTACTGTTGCTATTAAAACATGCTGCGATGCTAGGTCCAAGTCGTTCGAGACTAGTTTTGCGTATTATTTTTCATAGCTATGAGGGCTGTTCATAGTTTCTATTCCTTTACTTTGTTTCTAGCTTCTTGGTACTGTTTCTTGTTTGGTTTGACTGTTGATATTATGTCCTTTTGCAAAAGCTATGTATATAGCCTTCCCCTTATGGCTTGTGTAAGGGATCGGGTGGGTGTGTTAGGTGTTTGTGTTGCATTCTATTAGTGGGTTGTTTCGAAAATTGTAAATCACTGGTTCCCCTACTATTTGTAGTTGAAGTGGAATCCTGTGGGTTTTGTTGATGGAATTCGGGTGCAGTGGTTTTAGTTGGGTTTTGTTGCTATGGTTTGAGGATGGTTGTATAGTGCTTGGGTTGATGGTATTGTTTTGTGCCTTCATTGGTTAGTTATATAGGCATTTCATGTTGTTTTACAAGTGTTTGGCTTTTGTTTAGCTTTTGTGTAAGGTTAGCCTAGCTTCCTTCCCCAATATTTTTTCTCAATTATGGGAGCGGCAACAGTGGCCTCTCTTACTTGTCTTTTGGTAGTTGTTAGCTGTCTGGTTATGGCTAAGCTGAAAGCCTTTTTTTATGCTTTTGGTTTTGTTTCTTGATGGTGTTTTGTAAGGCCTAGGGATTGCCCCTTGTATTTTTGTACCTTTTCTTTTCTTTTATGTTACAGTTAATTACTCAAAAAAATAAGAACTAAAATCTACTACTTTTAAGTCTTATAGCGAATTATGTTTGGACGCTACCAAATTCAGAAGCAGCATGGAATCTACATGCAAAGGACGAGTAAGGACATCGAGATCGAAGGCTAGAGATTTATGCAACGAGTTATCTTATTTGAAGGGGGGTAGATGAGAGTACACACTAGGAAAGGTTTCAGATATTACATTGAAAGCCACCATTAGAACCTCATAACTTCCTCCTTATAAGTTCCTTTCTCATTTACCCCAAGCCTTTGTGTTAACTTTTGTAATCGGTTGAAGTTCTTTGCGTATCCGTCCTTCTAATGTCACTGGCCCCCAGCAATACTATCTAGTGTCATTCGTCGATAACCCTTCCGCGCTCAAGTCTCGTTGATAACCCTATCGGGAATTCCCCCCTTGGAAATACCCTTATCTTTGGGTTTCTATTGTTGAGCAATGTCTAGTACTCGCATTTGATTCTCCTTCGATTGAAGCCAACATTCCTAAACTAACTTTTCATTCACAGAACTAAAAAAAAATCATTTCTTTAGTCCCAAACATTCGACATTGATAAGATTCTCTACCACCATTCATCTTTCCACGACTTCGATACTTACACCCGGCTGAAGTAATTTTGTGAATTCTTCAAATCCAAACTTGGGGAGTAGGCTTGGATACTTGAATTGAAGTGCGTTAGGCCGATGTAACTTTAGGGTAAATATCTAGTTTGGCTACCCATTACTTAAACATCTCTTTTGACAAGATCTGACAGTGATAGATTGGTCCTGAGAACATACCTTTATGTATCGTTCAATTATTGTTGATCTCTTATCTCACGTGCGTTTCAGCCTCAAACGTTCTCTCGATCTAGATCAACAATGATTGCTTTAGCCATGACCCCTTACCCTAATTCAATCTATCTTTTAAACCATATGGGATTCAACCCTAAGCTATTTTAGCCCTAGCTATATATCATGCAGTCTAGTACATTATTCAAATTGCTTAGCTAGACGCTTACCCATTCGCCGCCTTATGATTGCTTTTCTTGATACAAGTAAAATTTGAACCAACCACTCTTATATAACCCCACGTATATTTTATGAGCCTCGATCTACCCTTGGTTGATCTTCAAAATCTTACCCAATAGATAGGTGAGTAATAATAGTTATCAGGATATTACGTCATTAGGATTTGACACTTTCACGGGAAACTTGGACGACGCTCGGGAACCTCTCAATGCCTCTTCGAATCGTGAAGCAGATCCCTTCTTCCCATTACGGCTTAAAACATCTATCAATGTCTGCATTTACCAACTTTTGAAAATCAAAACCCCTGACTATAAAAGAAACAACTAAGAAAGGGCTCATTCAATCGACTAGGTCTTATTCAAAAACCCCGACGGATAGAACTATGCCATCAACGATCTACAGTCAGAAACGACAGTGTTACACCTGGGAACTTATGACATCACCATACAACAGAATTCATGCTTCTCTAGACTAGCTCATGCCTAAAGCACCTATCTGAGGAACAGAAAAACGAGAGCTATACTGCTAGTAGAAAAATGAAAAAAAAAGTGAGATAACCCCGAGCTCAAGATATTCGACTTGCCATGCAAAAGAGGAAGCACGCCCACACATGTTGACACTCAGATCCTACGTACCAACACGTTAAAACCAAATGATAGAAAGAATGGGACAACCCTAGGAAAAGACTAGAATGGAAATGAAAGCATATGAATACGGACTTCGCCCTAAGATTTTTGACTTGCCTCAAGAACACATTAACATCTATGTTATAGTGGATCGCCTCACCAAAACCATTTGCTTCCTATCAGTTAAACCTCGCTACACGTCAGTGACCTCAAGCTGAAAGTACCTCCGTGACATGTTACACCTACGCGAGTTCTCTACCCAACCAAGATCCGTGTCTAACGTCATGTTTCATGCAGAGTTTACAGGAAGCCATAGGGACGGAGCCCTACCTCAGTACCGCACCTCACCTTCAGACTAACAAGGTGTCAATTACCCAAAAAAATAAGCTATCCGAACGTGCAAGGTTAAGAGTTTGGAGGATGGAATTTAAAAAGGAAGTGGGGAAGTATATCTACCTTTGGTTAAATTCGTCTACAACAACAACTACCGAGCTAACTTTTGCAACCGTACGAAATAGATTCCATTTTTAAGGCATATATGTTGAAGAGTGGCTTACACCTCTACGTCAAACGACCCGCGAGTCATGAATCTCATTAGTTATAACATAATTCTTGGCACAGATTGGCTCCCCAAACATCAAGCCATCATTGACTGCCATCAGAAGAAGACATGGGCGCATACAGAAGATGAAACCAATGTACGAATCCATGGTGAGCGAGGCGATACCCTGACCCTGAGTAATGTGAAGGTGTGTACATCATGTAACTTCATTGAAAGATTAGCCTGTATGCTCGCTAGTACGAACACCTTTTTAACCACCGAGTTACCATGAGTTATGTGTGAATACAAGGATGTGATCTTTGAAAGTTATGTAGTAATCGGTCCAAGATCTTAGTAAGACGAAACAACCTTTACTCAAGGTTGTTGAATGTATAAGCCTGACCCTGTCTACACCCTTAACCGAGAATGACTTGAGTGAACAATGATGCAACCTTGAGTAACATAGACTTTGGGTTGACACCACGCAAGCATCCCAAATCTTAAGGGAGGATTATTGAATTTGTGCATGATTATTATTTTGCTGGCCGGAGGATAAGGATGTTAATGGCTCGCTCCCACACCGTTGCTATTTTACAGTAAAACAACTGTGGCATGAATCCCGGCAATGGATTTACTATTTGCAATGAGGCCTAATGAATAGTTTGGTGATCAATGGCCCATAAAGTCTACTCTGGTAATTCCCAGCGTGGAATTCATGTTATGATTATGAGTATATGTTGGGTTGGGCATTCGCATTGCACTCGTAACAGCACATCCTCGCATGCTTATTTACTTACCTACTTATCATGCTATAATTGTTAAATTTGTCGATCTCCTTGACTTTAAAACGTACTAAGTGTTAAATGATATGCATTGTGATAAATTTTGTGCAGTGAGATTGGTTAGAAGGTTTAGAGTGTTTTCTTTTGAGTTTTGACTCATGGCATTCATGCCATAGGTGAGAGAGAGGATATCATTGCAGAGGAGGTCCCCGAAGGAGAAGGCTACGATTACTATGGTGAGTTCTAGAAGTAAGAGAATCCCGACGATGCTTGATGAAGATTCAATTCTTT
The DNA here is from genome assembly GCA_034768845.1 of Heliamphora exappendiculata. Taxonomy (NCBI): domain Eukaryota; kingdom Viridiplantae; phylum Streptophyta; class Magnoliopsida; order Ericales; family Sarraceniaceae; genus Heliamphora; species Heliamphora exappendiculata. Next base: position 26,506 of record JAOTRH010111924.1, on the reverse strand, counting down.
CTTTTTGTTATTTTGATTTAGTTTCTTGGCGCATATTATAATTTTTTGTAAATTTCTTGTGAAATTGTAAATGCTTATGTATTTTGGTCAGCTCTGATCCCTTAATGTTGTATTACTTATAATACGTATCTATGAATGAATGTCTAGAATATTCCCTTTATCTATATCTATGTATATCCCGACGTGCCCAGAGACGGGGCGTCACAGTCTCCTATACATTGCCTCACATGGTGATATTTATGTCCAACTGGACGGTCCACCTTCCAAGATGTTCACCATGCATTCGTATAAACTAAATCTCCTATGAAAATTGCCATAGATTAGATCATTCCCTTTCCAACATTTATTTCATAGATCACTTCACGAACTTAAGCAAACTACACGGATTTTAGATTGGGGTTTGAGGTAAAAGAAGAATACAAACAAAGTTTTCTCCTTGACAATGAATTGTTTATTTCATTTCACATATTGTCATTTTGTTTGAAGACGTAGCACAAAACACATTTCTAAAAAAAACTCTACACATTTCCATAAAGAATTCCCTAGTCATATGAACAAGACTTCACATTCCAATTTGTATGAGCAGGTTAACTCTCAAAGGCGACATTGGCGAAAAGTTTTTAAATTCAAAATTCCCGTAACTCATATTTACACCATGTGCTCTTAATACCTTTAAATTCAATATTTCCACCTAAACTTGAAGGTTCCCATGCCAAACTCCACGCTTCTGCTAATAAATAAATAAAAAACTGTCATAACTTGAAATATGAACTATATAACCATTGAATTCTTCATATGGATCTTGCCTTAACAATAGATAAAGATTTCTAACAACTCTCAATTTATTGTTGCTATCGTAGGTGGAACATGTTAACACTAACTTCTTCCCTAGAAAAGAGATTCGTACTCCCAAACACACATATAAGATATACAAAGACATACCAATGGATATTCCTCCATCTCAACCTGAAATCATTTTCTCATTCATTTAATTTTCTTAAAAGCAATTAATATCTAGAAATAGTTTCAGAAACAACAATGAATTTCCTTCTATAACTGTTTCTAACAAACAGGGCAACATGTATCAGCAAAAATGAGAGAAGTCTTCTCTTAAATAATTGTCACTAATGTCATCCCTCAAGAACTTCAAACATGACGTGTCATGATTACAAGGTTGCCCAAAAGAACACTCTCCACAGACAAATAACTTCATTCTTTGAATAAATGACCAGCGTCTTTCTTCTTCCAGATTGAATCAATAATCCCGCATTTCTCAAAAATCTCATATATACTCATGTTCAGGTCTAGGAACGGTACCTCTTTGATATAAACATGACCAAGAAGGTTAGTATCAAATTTAAAATTTTCATGCACTATTTGCCGTTCACTATACTCAACTAAGAATTCAATAGCGATATCCTTTGGGCTGACCCTTTCTTTTCTATTGATCCCTAACAAGATATACAATATTTTCTCGACAACACTTTCTCATACAATCACAATCATTCAAATACAGCATTACCCAGCAATCAGAAGATCAATCTTAAAATTTACTATGTAAAGCAGTATTTTCTTCATCATCTCAAATTACCACTTGAAGAAGAATCAAGAACTATCCTTACATGTCGGATTTGATATGGTAGTTACAGCCAACACACCAACTGATTCACTAGTCAGCAAAGAAACTCTTAGCTTCTGGCTTAACCCTATACTCAAATTGAATAATTAAATTGCTACATATATTCCTGACAACGCCATCAGAACAGATAACAAATCCCGAAGGACATCCATTAAATAAAGTTTCAGATTCTGCCAACCTTCTAAATGAATAACTAATTACTTCTCTAATAGAGATAGAATGAGCCATCCCTTAATATGGGTCCAATCATTGAAAAAGACATCTTGTCGCCAATCTAAATTCCTCAGTCTTATAGAAATTGACAAAAGGATACTTATTCTCAAAAAGAGAAACCATATCCTCAACTCCCATATTAATCCCTTAAATACTTCCGTAGTTACAAAGATTAAACTGCCCAAAGATCACTTATGTCCAAGTTTTCAAAATACTCAAGACACATAGCTATTACTTCTCCATCTATTCCATTTCTAAATACGCTGCTTTATAACAAAGTCCACCAATAAACAAAACAACTATTATCTAAAAGATCCTAACACTTTACTTTGCCTACTCACGGGATTACTAAGGATACAACTCTCCTCAAGATGTTGGTCTGTACTCAACAAAAGACTTAACTATCTTCCGTGCCCACTAATACCAGGATATAATTGTTGTACCACGTACTAGAATATTCAACTCTTAACCTCTAAGTTCGAATATCTAGCCATTAACAATCACTAGGTTGTATCCCTATGATTCATATCATAATTACAACCACAACCTTACTTTAACCCTAGAAACTTAGTTCTAACTAAGAAAGATTACATGATCCATTAAAATTTAACCTTTTCTTCCTTTAAATTTTAACATCGTGTAATCATGCAAACGTATTGATCATAATTAGACACACCATATCACCAATACACATACTGTTGGAGGCAAAACTGCCAAGATCATTATTTTTGCAAACGAATTTCGGTAAAAAATTAACTGAACGGGTAAACGCCGAAATAGGCTCCAGATAAAACTTTTGATGACGAACGATAAAAATTAAAACCCATGCAACCAAAGTAAATTTAGAAGAATACCTTTTACCAGTCAAATCTTTAACTACGTTGTTTATTTCAAGTTTAAACTCCTGTCACACCTTCTACTGTATTCCCTTATGCGATTCTTGAATGTAGTGTGGGTTACAATCTATCAAAAACTCATACTGGCAGAACCTAGACAGCTTTAGTCTTAAAGACAAGTTATGAAACTGGTTCAGTCCACCTGCATATTTATAGGGTTGCAGTAGAGATCTGTGGAGTAATTATGAGTCAGACTTCTAGTGGAACATATATACGTATTAGCAGTTTTAGCAATTAAATAAACCACATAGCGGTATTGCAATTATAGAAAACTAGCAATGGTTTCTATAATTTTTATAAAATACTAAATTACAGTTCACACGAACTATAATTGCACTCTGACCCACAATCTCAAGATTATTTTGTATTGAGTTCATATTATTAAATGCTTAACATTTCTCTCCGCGTTAAGATTCTCGATACGGGCCAATTAAATTTAATTACTAACAATTTAATTTAATCGGTATCTTGTAATTCCTTAAACCCTTCTGCTTAACTTATTTGACCGCTGGATAATCAAATTCACCAACAGGGTTTGGCCTGGTCAAAACTTATAAGCTTCCTTAAGGGGGTATCGTCAATCTCGTTCCTTAAGGACGTGAATTTTGTCAATAATTAATATTCACCATATAAATAATACTGCTATCCAACTCACTGGGAATATAGACCAATAGAAGATCGCACCCTCTAATGAATCAAAACAACAAATATTAAATATACGCAAATCAGTAATTATTTCAGGATTAAGAGTATAAGCACTATTTATAATAACCTTTGTGAGACCCAAACCCGTATCTTTTTGGTTATGCTTCGTCCATTTGTCGTGGAAATCCATAATGAAGTTTGTTGCCCCGTGAATGGCTATGTTGTTGTAACTCCGTATAGAACTTGTCATCATTACTTAGCAGACCTCAAGGGTTTTAGAGTAATGGGCAGGAGTCTATAGTTATTATCTTTGTCTATGTGACAGAGTCGGAACATAGAATTATATTTTATCTTTTTCCTCGGCTGTGTGGCCCGAGTCGAGCATACTGTGTTTTTACTATTTTTTGTTAACTGTGGCATGATATCTGTGAGGATGATATGCATAGTTTCAAGGATGAAAAACTGAAAGTTTTTGAGAAAAACCTTTTTAGCTCCTATGGTTGAGCTTGTATGCTTATGATTGTATAACTTGTTTTATAGCTTTATTATTTGTTCCTATCGGGCTTCATCTCACGGTGTGAGATTTTGCTGTAAAGACATTTTTAGGTGACCATGTAGAGTTGACTTAGATGCAGTGGTGAAGGAAGACTTGCTGTAGTTTTTCCTGTTTTGAGACATGTACTTTTACATGTGACGCCTGTGAAGGCTGGTTTGTACTTCTTTTGGTGATACACTTATTTATGTATGAAAATACATGTTTATTATTTATGAGAGCTGAACTTAGGAAATCTTTTATCCTAATCTTGTATATTTTGATTTCCAATTGTAAAATCTTATTTTCGTAAAATAGGTGTTTTGATGGGCTTTCACGTGACTCGGTGTTTGGGGCGTAACAACTTGGTATCAAAGCTCTAGGTTCGAATACCTAAGAGCCATGGGAAAGAGGGTACATCACCTTGTAAGGATGTGCGTATGCTTGATTGCCTGTGTTATATGCATGATTGCCTGTTTATGTGGGTATAGAGGTTGGGTCTTGGGATTGATTAGTCTTTCCTCCTGGCATATTTAGATTTGCACACTTGGGAGCCATGTTAGAGACGTGTTTTGCGGACGTGATTTCTAGCAAGGAATCTAAGTAGGTTATCCAGAGTGATGAGTCTTTCTTGTTGGTTCTCCTCGGTATGTAAGAAGTGATGACATGATTTTAAGTCGCTATGTGTTAGCATGCTTATGTGTATCATGTATTTTACGTTAGCAATAACATGTTGTATGGATGTTTATCCTATTATGTTGCTTTCGTATAGAGTTATGTCCACGCGGGGAGGACGAGGCCGTGGTCGAGGTCGTGGCCGTGATTCTGGCTAAAGGGACGTTCCAGTCCCAGATGTTGGGGATACTAATGCACCCTAAGGATCGGTTGGCGAGGGAGATCTATTGCGTGAGATGGTCGACTCCATCTGACAATTGGCTGAGGCCTCTAGGGGTAGGGAGAGTGTACCTGAGCCGAGGGCGATGGTCGCGATGCGTGAGTTTCGCCGTCTGGACCCTCCTACCTTTTCTGGGGATCCTAACCCCTTTATAGCCACTAAATGGCTGGAGTTGATCACCAGGATCTTGGACACGCTTCAGATAGAGGAGAATGATCTGAGGGTTTCATTTGCTGCCTGCCAACTGAGGGGGAGTGCTCACACTTGGTGGAAGTTTACTAGGACCACAGTCGGAGGCACTTGGGAAGCATTCCCGAAGGTATTTCTGGAGAAATACTTTCAGACAACACTGAGGGTCGCTACAGAGAGGACTTCCTCTTTCTAACGTAGGGGACTATGACAGTGGTTGAGTATGAGTTTAAGTTCACCAATCTATGCCAGTTCGCACAGGAGATCATGCCTACTGATGAATTCTGGGCGAAGAGATTTGAGAGGGGTTTGAGGCCCGCTATCAGAGATAGGGTGGCAGCATTTCAGATGCAGGTCTTTATAGAGTTGGTATAGATAGCCATTGAGGTGGAGGATACGCTGAATGAGATGTGTAGAGACAGAGACAGTCGGGGTCAGTAGGACGGGGGACGCGCACAGTCTTGGGGACGCAAGGACAAGCGTCAACGAACATTTGGTCCGATTTCTTATTTAGTGGGGTCGTATCCGCCATAGTCTTCTGCATCCACACATCCCATAGTCTCAATGGGATGGTCGGATCAGAGGGATGTTATTTGTCATAGATGCCAATGGCTAGGGCTTGGTGCGGCAGAATACCAGAGTGCAGCACCAGTTCAGGAACAGTTCCAATCGCAGACGCAGGGGAGAGGACCACCGGTATGCTTTGAGTGTGGCCAGTTTGGGCACATTCGTAGAGACTACCCCAGAGGAAGGAGTACCCAGAGTACAACTGGAGCACCTGTTACATCATCTGTCCAGAGATGACAGATGTATCAGCAGCCTAGGGCTCAAACGTCCAGATTTACAGAAAGAGGTGCTTCAGTCCAGTCAGGCAGACAGTTTGTAGTACAGGGTAACAGTGGATCAGCTAGAGCTTATGTTTTAGCAGATCCCAGTTCATCTAGAGCACCGGTCGTGCCCGATGCTACTACTACCACCTCCATGATGAGAGGTACTCTTCTAGTCTTTAGATCATGGGCCAGTGTTCTTATAGACACCAGAGTATCACATTCGTTTATATCATCTACTTTTGCATCTGCTTTTCGGTTAGAAATGGACTAGTTGGGTAGTACTTTGAGCGTGGAGACCCCAGTCAGTGGGAGTGTGACGCTGAGTCTTATTTATAGATCCTGCATGTTGGAGGTCGTCGGTCGTTGTTTAGAGTTCGACTTCATTCTTCTTGACATGACCTCGTTTGATGTCATCCTAGGAATGGATTGGCTGACCACCTATCGTGCCTTTATCAATTGCGATCGACGGAGGGTAACGATCTGTACACCGGTGAGAGATTGTTTTTATTTTGTTGGTGACCGGGATGAGGGCTTGGTGTCTATGTCGGGTGTTGTGCGAAACTAGGGAAACTTGGGTTTCCTCTTTTTAGCCCTTATGTTGGATGAGATAGTTGGGAGTCGAGGAGAGTTACCTCCAGTGGTTTGCGACTACTCAGATGTCTTTCCTGACGATCTGTTCGAGTTGCCGCTGAGCTGTGAGGTTGAGTTCTTTATTGATCTAGTTCCCAAAGCTGCTCCCATATCTATACCGCCAAACCATTTTGCACCCGCTGAGTTATGTGAACTCAAGGTACAGCTACAGGAGTTACTTAATAAGGGGTTTATACGCCCGAGTACTTCACTGTGGGGAGCTCTTCCTCTTTTTGTGAAGAAGAATGATGGATCTTTGCGTTTGTGTATCGATTATTGGAAGCTGAATCAGGTGACAGTGAAGAACAAGTATCCGATGCTGAGGATAGATGACTTGTTTGATCAGTTGAAGGGGTCAAGCTGCTTTTCCAAGATCGACTTGAGATCAGGATACCACCAATTGAGGATTAGGGACGAGGACATAGCAAAGACCGCCTTTCGGACTTGCTATGGTCACTACGAGCTTTTGGTCATACCATTCGGTCTGACGAACGCACCAGCCACGTTTACGAGTTTGATGAACTAGATCTTCCATCCTTATCTAAACAGTTTTGTGGTGGTGTTTGTGGATGATATTCTCATCTACTCACCCACTAGGGAGGCTCATGAGGAGCACCTGCGTATTGCGCTACAGATTTTGAGAGAGCATCACTTGTACGTGAAGTTTGAGAAGTGCAAGTTTTGGATGTTGGAGGTGAGGTTTCTGGGATATGTGGTGTCGACAGAGGGAGTAGCTGTGGATTCGTCGAAGACTGATGCTGTGATAGGTTGGGAGCGACCGAACAACGTCTTCGAGATTCGTAGTTTTCTGGGATTGGCAGGCTACTATCGGCGGTTCGTGAAGGATTTTGCGCCACTTGCTGCACCTATGACGTGTCTGGCGCAGAAGGGAGTCGTGTTTGTTTGGAGTGAGTCTTGTGAGTCAGCATTCCAGGAGCTGAAGATGAGGTTGACTAGTGCACCAGCGTTGATTTTCCCAAAGCGAGGCTTGGGGTGTACAGTATACTATGATGCATCACATGACGGTTTAGGCTGCGTTTTGATGCAGGAGGGGAAAGTTGTAGCCTATGGTTCTCGACAGTTAAAGACGCATGAGAAGAACTACCTGACACACAATTTGGAGTTGGCAGCCGTGGTCTTTGCGTTGAAGACATGGCGTCACTATCTTTATGGTGAGCATTTCGAGGTTTTCTCCTATCACAAGAGCTTAAAATACTTGTTTTCGCATAAAGACCTGAACTTGCGCCAACAACGATGGATGGAGTTGTTGGAGGATTATGATTTTGACTTACAGTATCATCCTGGAAAGGCCAACGTTGTGGCTTACGCTCTCAGTCGAAAATCTTACGGGTCATTAGCAGCTGTGGCTATATGTGAGCGGCATATGCTTAGAGAGGTCGGTGAGTTTGATCTGAGTCTTAGGGAGACAGTGACGGGTGCCACCTTATTTTTAGTGGTTTCACGGCCCGCGTTGACTGCACGAGTGCTAGAGGTCCTGCTGACAGATCCAGAAGCTCAGATAATACGAGATCAGGTTGCTAGTGGAGAGGATACAGCAGGATGGGTTGTGGGTTTAGACCAAAGTCTAAGATTGGCCGAAAGGTTGTTTATGCCAGAGCTATGCCTTGCAAACATATTACGTGAGTGTCATCATTCTCGCCTGGTTGTGTATCCAGAAGGAATGAAGATGTACTATAATCTATGTCGTCAGTTCTGTTGGACGGGAATGAAGAGAGATGTGATCCAGTTTTTTTCTCGGTCTTACCTGTCAGAAGGTGAAGGCAGAGCACCAGAGACCGGTAGGGTTGCAACAACCATTACCAATATCTGAGTGGCAGTGGGAGAACGTCACGATGGATTTTATGTCACGACCTCCTCGATCACCTAGGGG